>NDXB01017061.1:1760-21552 GCA_002631895.1 Agapornis roseicollis
AAGTTTGAACACCCCTTGCCCTGTCACTACAGTCCCTAATGAAGAGCTCCTCCCCAGCATCCCTATAGGCCCCTTCAGATACTGGAAGGCTGCTATGAGGTCTCCACGCAGCCATCTCTTCTCCAGAAACAACTCTTAACTAATTTAACCTTTCTACAGGGAAAAAGAAGAAAAACTGAAACAAGCAGCATAAATTATTTATAAGAAACTACATGGGACCTATAAAATAAGCTGTATATGGAAGGCAGCTGAATATCTTAAATACTTTTTTTAAAACCCTATTCAGCTCTGCTGGCCAAAGATAAATATGGGAGAGTGCAGAATACATTGCATGTACTAAGCAGCCCAGCAGATACATGAAATAGTGTTTGGCTGTATGGCAAGTTCTGTACTCCAATATACCAATCCTCTTACCAAACAGGTCTTTTATAATAAGCAATAGGGATTTTAAAGAAAGGGATTTTTTTCCCCATGGTTTTTCTACAGATCCTTCAGTGTCCTTGAATTCTGGTGGTTCCTTTAGCAACAAAAAGACTAGGCAACTGAAATCATCCCAGGAATCAATATCCGTTTTGCTATTATTGACATTCCTGCATCTGTCTAAGCAGAAGTCCTAGTCCTATTCAAACAAAATCTGAGGGAATGAAATTACTTCTTAATGGTATAAGAAAACACCTTGATATATGCAGGCAGATACTGCTGTAGCTTTTACAGATACAAATAATAACCTAAGTCACTATAGGCTTTGTATAGCCTGTAACATCAAAACCATAATTCATATGGAAGTGCATAACAACACTGCAGAACTGTTTTAATTATATTTTTTAAATCACATCACCTGGAAAGACAGACTGTGAAATATCATATATGGTATCACCCCTTAAAGATCTTTGAATTCCAGCATTTGTTAACCCTGTTCCTTACATAAATAGCTAGATCAGTATTTTAGTTGTCGTTACTTTCTAAGCAATAAGTGTCCATCATTACTCTACATATTCTTTTTTTAGTAGATTACTACTACTGAAGACTGGAGGTGAGGTTGGAAAAAGAAATAGGATTATTTCGATAGAAAAGTCTTGAGGAGCACCACATAGCCACAAGCACTCTAGAAGGAGTGTTTGAGATAGCTGTAAGGCAGATATGATTCCTGAAATTCTGTTGTTAGTTCAATCTCAGAATTTTATTGCAGATATCTTTATTAGCTCTTTTCCAGATTTTCAAATAACATGAGCAGGTTAACAATTGCTGAAATATGCTGGCTAATAGAGCCAATCGCGTAGTTCAGTGTAACACAAGGAAGATACAAAACTTTGTAATTTAAAAATTATCAGAAATTTGAACCAATTTAATAGTAATCAGAAGTGGATAGCTGATACACAGATTCCTAAACACATGTAGTAAGCAAGAAAACACAAGTCAGCTGCTCACCAGTTGTTACTGTTAGCACTAGCAAGAATTTCATCGCTGCCTTCACTTTTTCTGTGGAGGTGGAAAGTTTGTAAAGAATGGAACTTTTCTGTGGAAAAAAATCACCTTCTTTTTTATCCCTTGTGACTCCCATCCATGAGCTCCCTCCCCCAGTAGAGATTAGGTTTCCTGCCAGAGCTGTATCTTCCATGAGCTGTCATCTGCCCTATAGCTACCTCTTTAGGTCACATTATATACAGTGGAGACAGAGCTCAACCTCCTTTGGGGAAGACATTCTAAAATACATAATTATTTGCAATTAAATTTTATTCAAACCTTCCCCTCTAAAATATTACATTTTTATTTTTTGCCCCTCCAAATTCTATGGGAGCAGTTTATGTGCCAAAATACCAGAGTTTTTCACAAGGAAAAAAAAACAAAAGAAACCTGCTTTTGCCCCAGTCAGTCACTACCAACCTAAAGTGGATCTCAGCTTATGAAGGTAACTTCACTTTAATGGGTAAAATAGGATTCTCATGATACTTATTTCCAAGCCCTAATACAGAGTTTCTGAAAGAAGTAATAGGTTCAAGTCCTGCTTATAAAATTGTATTAGTTCAATGTTGTTTGTATATGAAAAAATAGGGGAGGAAATATATTGTCCATCACAAAGTGGGCTGTTATACTTCCAGAGTGATTTGTTTCACTGCAGTGGTATTTATCATGTTGATAAAATAGACCAAGGAGCTGAAAATGGGAAGATTTTTCCTGTTAATTTGAAACAGCACCTATACATGCTGCTGTGACATCAACATAATACCCTAAACCCATAGCATCTGAAAAGATTTATTTTCTGAGCCCATATGTAGGCACATTCTCTTTGCTTCTGACATTCTCAATTCACAGGCTGCTGGTGATCCAATCTTATTCATTCTGGCTCTATAATAAGGATGTCAATGCAAGAAGAGAAAAGTCATTATCTGATAGCCAGCAGACATGATAAAAAGGTAGAGTTAGATATCTCGGAGGAAAGGCCACCCTTTCTGCCTTGGATGAGCTTCTCAAGGTCATGGGCAGCCTTTGTACCTGTAAGTATACTCCAGATTCACTTTAAACTGAGTGCATCAGATAAAACTGAAATGTCTATCACACAGTCTCATGTCTGAATAAGGTTTTGATTTTTTACTGTTAATCTGTGAAAAGTTGTAATTATGATTAGAACATGCAGCAAAAAATATCAGAGGCAGTATGAGATGCAGAGAAACTTAAAGCACCGTGGAAAATATGCTGATTTCAATACCATGGCTGACAGAGCTGAGCTGTGCCTTTTTTGTTCCTCATCAGCTCTTCCTTTTCTGGAATTACTGATTTTTTTTAATATGTTCACTACACCTAGGATTGGAGAGGTTAAAAATAAGATCAAAACCTGTTAAATTGCGATTCCATGTAAAACTGGCAGTTTGCTTGCATAAAATAAGAGTTGAATAAAATGTAAGTGTAAATCAAATACAGGACAGATTTCAGTCTAAAGACACTCCTGGTGTATACTTGGGATAACCAAGGTAAGCCCCATAAGCAGATGATATTCTGGCACTTATCTAGTGTGAGGGGTTACAACCTTCCTCAGGATCCAGATGAAATACCTTTGAATGCAGCAGAGGGTTTGGGTTTTCTGTTTGGTTTTGTGTTGGTTTTTTTATAAGATTGAGCTCATATGGGGCCTTTACATTCAATGATATGAATAATATCCCCTTCTCCCTTTCTACAGTGATGCTGTGTACAAAACCAGGGCATATGATCCAAAAACCTTTTTCAGCTTGTTTCTGTAATGCATCTAGCTTATTCATTTTGTGAACTCATGCCTGGGAGCTACAGAAATGAGCAGTGCAATAGCAGCTTGATAGCAGCTGCAGCCAGAGGCTTATTTCACAGTACAGCAGCAAGTGAAGAATCCAATTGGTCACTCTTGGGCAGGCTAAATCATCTTTGAACAGGAATTGTTCATAAAGGCAGGATCAACAAAATTTTCATCAATTCCACTAATATCCCAGTGCGCCTCACTGGGACCTCTCAACTCTTTGCCATCTGTCAGTTTCTTCCCCTTGATAGAGACCTCATATTCCAACACATATTCCCCATTAGTGATCAAGAAAAATAAGAATATCGGAAATATACTTTAAATTCCCTTGGTATTTAAGACACTTTGCTGTGATTATTTAAAAATCAAAGCATTCAATGCACTATCCTATGGAGACCATCCTATTCATTGTGGTTAACATACCATATTTTAAAGCAATAGGAGGTGCTAGATCATCAAACCAAACAACTTGTACTGACCCAGGGTGTCATGTACTACAACATTGTTCTGTCACTGTGTGTCAGCTTTAGTTCAGTAAGAAATCACTAACCTCGTTCTGTCCTCAGCCAAGGCTTAACTGAGGCTGGCAGGGATGTACTCGTGTACAAATCTGCACACAAAATCCTTCCACTATAAGACATCAGCACTTCTTCATAAGCTGTTCAGGCACATTTCAGTCCAGGAAACAAAGCTACTCTGTGTCTCATCCTCTCCAGTGATAATACAAATTATCTTTATTAAGATAAAGAAACCAGGGGAAGAGATTTGGTTATCTTGCTAAGATCCAGCCTTAAAATTATCTCTGATTTTTAAAGGGAACAAAAAAACAAAAACAAAAACAAAAACAAAACAATTAGAGAGACTGTTGAGGCTTCACTAGTTCTGATGTGCCTTCAGAGGATAAAAGAAAAAAAAAAAAACCACAAAAAGCCAAAAACAAACAGCAAGAACAAAACAAACAAACAAACAAAACCTAGGACTATGTGAGTATGGAAAGAAGTAGTACTCGTTTATATGTAGTGCTTCACTTCTGTCTCATCTGAGATACAAGCAGGTAAAAGACTGCTTTTCAGTAAGAGAGGAGCTGCTCCTAATGAAGCCTGTAACTTGGATGTACCAAGCTTCCATAACACAGCTGTGCACCAAGACATTCCCCTCTGACAGGATCTGACCCATCTGAAACCTCAACATTACTTACTGCCAAGTTAGAAAGGGTAAGGGTCCCCTTCAAAAACAGGTTAATGAGAAGGAGAGAGCACAATATATGCCAAGGAAATTGAGTTGTACTACACCTCCTTCAGTTACATGGAGCTACTTCACAAGTTGGTCTGTTGAGATGCAGGAGCGCTGGGCAAAATAATATAATGTGATATTTAAGAGATTTTTCAGATTGATAACTTATTGTCTAACATTGAATAGACAGTGTAGGCAATTTCCCACTAGTACTCTCATCATAAATTAAGTGTTCACTCAGCCATATGTGCCCCTTGCACTGTATTCACTGCTGTAACAGCCAGCACATTCTGTTTGTGCCATGCCTGGTTAGTTACACAACTCCCATAACTGGAGAGAAACAATGGTTTCTGCATCCTGTGTAATTCATATTTAGAGGATTAGATATAAAGTATTCATATTTATGCATGTTATTGCTTACCATTTGCAGTTTCATGAAAAAAATACAGCTTAACTTAAAAAAAAAAATAAATATTAGCACTCTGCTATTGCTGTTATATTTATGGGCTTCACATACATTTCCAGATGCTTCTATCATGAATGAAAACACATCACATTTTTATATACAGAAATGTACAGATTATCAAAAGAAGGTGTATTTGGATAAGAAAAGAAAAAAATATAAGGCATCTGTTTGCCAAAAGTAATGTAAACATAATCACCCACCACCCCCCCCTTCAAAAGTGAAACCCACAGAATTTATATAAACATAGTATTTCATTCTGTAGTAGTTAGTCACCTGAGCAATTCCCACAGTAGTAAGTCAGTATAAAGTCCATAGAACTAGACTCAGTGTCACATTGAAAATAACAATAAGAGAAGTTTATCAACTGCATATTGTTTTAGGATCTAGGCTAAAGGGAGTTATTCATTCTTTATAATAAAAGTGATATTGCAATAGATCTTGTATTTACTAGAGACTGGGTTCAATTAGATTAAGACCATACAAAAAGAGAAAGAGTAACGATGGTGAGAAACAAGAGATAAAATAAACATTTCGAAAAGCTAAGGAAGCCCTGAGAACATAGAATCATAGAATAGTTAGGGTTGGACGGCACCTTAAGATCATCAAGTTCCAAACCCCCTGCCATGGGCACAGACACCTCACACTAAACCATGCCACCCAAGGCTTCGTCCAACCTGGCCTTGAACACTGCCAGGGATGGAGCACTCAAAACCTCCCTGGGCAACCTAGTCCAGTGCCTCACCACCCTCACAGGAAAGAATTTCTTCCTTATAGCCAATCTAAACCTCTCCTGTTTAAGTTTGAACCCATTACCCCTTGTCCTGTCACTACAGTCCCTAATGAAGAGCTCCTCCCCAGCATCCCTGTAGGCCCCCTTCAGATACTGGAAGGCTGCTAGGAGGTCTCCACGCTGCCTCCTCTTCCCCAGGCTGAACAACCCCAACTTTCTCAGCCTGTCTTCATATGGGAGATGCTCCAGTTCCCGATCATCTTCGTGGCCTCCTCTGGACTTGTTCCAACAGCTCCATGTCCTTTTTATGTTGAGGACACCAGAACTGCACACAATGCTCCAGGTGAGGTCTCACAAGAGCAGAGTGGAGGGGCAGGATCATCTCCCTCAACCTGCTGGTCATGCTCCTTTTGATGCAACCCAGGATACGGTTGGTTTTCTGGGCTGCAAGCGCACACTGAAGCTGGCTCATGTTCATTTTCTCATCGACCACCACCCCAAGTCCTTCTCCACAGGGCTGCTCTCAATCTCTTCTCTGCCCAACCTGTAGCTGTGCCTGGGATTGCTCCCACCCAGCTGGAGGACCTTGCACTTGGCATGCTTAAACTTCATGAGCTTGGCATCAGCCCACCTCACAAGCGTGTCAAGGTCCCTCTGGATGGCATTCCTTCCCTCCAGTGTATCCACTGAACCACACAGCTTGGTGTCATTGGCAAACTTGGTGAGGGCGCACTCAATCCCACTGTCCATGTCAGCAACAAAGATGTCATGACCAGTCGTCAACATGTGTTGAAGACCGGTCAAATTGATGTCTCTCCAATTTAGAGACAAGGATGTCGTGTGGGACAGTGTCGAACACTTTGCACAAGTCCAGGTAGATGACGTCAACTGCTCTACTCCTGTCCATCAGTTCCGTAGCCCCATTGTAGAAGGCCACCAAATTGGTCAGGCAGGATTTCCCCTTAGTGAAGTTAATGCTGGCTGTCACCAAGCACCTCGTTGTTTTTCACGTGCCTTAGCATGCCTTCCAGGAGAATCTGCTCCAGGATGTTGCCAGGCACAGAGGTGAGGCTGACTGGTCTGTAATTCCTCGAGTCATCCATTTTCCCCTTCTTGAAAATGGGGGTTATATTTCCCCTTTTCCAGTCATTGGGAACTTCACCTGTTGCCATGATTTTTCAAATATGATGCTCCTTCAGGACCCACGGATGGATTTCATCAGGTCCCAGCACGTTCAGTTTCTTAAGATGGTCTCAGACCGGATCCTCTCCTACAGTGGACCCAAGGTCTTCATTCCCACAGTCCCTGCATCTGACTTCCAAGACTTGTGTGGTGCAGTCAGAGCTTTTCCCATTGAAGACTGAGGCAAAGAAGTTGTTCAGAACCTCAGCCTTCTCCAAATCCTGTGTAGCCAGTTCACTCGATAGCTTCCAGAGAGGGCCCAGATTGTCCCTGGTCTGTCTTTTATTTGCAATGTACCTATAGAATCCCTTCTTGTTATCCTTAACATCCCTAGCCAAGTTTAATTCTAACTGAGCCTTAGCTTTCCTCACCTGGTCCCTAGCTTCTCAGTACTCATCCCAGGCCACCTGTCCTTGCTTCCACCTTTTATAAGCCTCTTTTTTCCTTCAAATTTTTCTCAGCAGCTCCTTATCCACCCAAGGAGGTCTCCTGGCCCTCCTGCTGCACTTCCTTCCAGTTGGGATGCAACACTCCTGAGTTTGGAGCAGGTGATCCTTGAATATCATCCAGCAGTCTTGGGCCCCCCTGCCCTCTAGGGCTATATCCCATGGAACCTTACTAAGCAAGTTTCTGAAGAGGCCAAAGTCTGCTCTCTTGCAGTCCAGGGCAGTGAGTTTGCTGCAGGCTCTTCTCACTGTCCTGAGGATCTCAAATTCTACCATCTCATGATCACTGCATCCAAGGCTGCCCTGGAGCATCACATTTCCAACGAGCCCTTCCCTGTTGGTGAGCACGAGGTCAAGCAGGGCACCTCTCCTTGTCAGCTCCTCTATTACTTGCAGAAGGAAATTGTCTTCTGCACAATCGAGGAACCTCCTGGATCGCTTGTGCTAGATAAATGAGCTGTCTTTAAACTTAAAAAATATCTCACCTCAGGTACAAGTGGAGAGTAAGAGAGAGCACCTGCTATCTGGAGTCACTGCTAACCTGTTAAATTCCCATAAAGCAAAATAAGACCAAATATTAGTGCTCACCCTGGGTGACACCACAGGAATCTCCAAACTAGTCAATGTATTAAAGATACCAGCTGGATTCCATACACAACTAAAAAAAAACAACACCAAAACAATAATACAAATGCACACACAAAAAAGAAGCCAAACAGGCTCATGTTCTCACCATGACGGCAACTAAGTTAATTCTTCCCTTTTATCTTTTCCAGTCAGCCAAAATGACCAGTAAAGCATCCACAAGTGCTTTCAGTTCAGGTGTCAGTTCCCTTGACTGTGATTTAAACAAACTGGCACTGCTGTGATTTTTACATCTTTCAAAAGACACAATTTACAAAAGCCTGAATAAACAAGGCTGTGGAAAGCCATTGGGAGTAGGCAGTACTGGGCACTGTTGCCGATGCGCAAGATCAGCAGAATCTACCCCTCAAACATATCCCGTGCCCATAAACTGTTTGT
The DNA here is from genome assembly GCA_002631895.1 of Agapornis roseicollis. Taxonomy (NCBI): domain Eukaryota; kingdom Metazoa; phylum Chordata; class Aves; order Psittaciformes; family Psittacidae; genus Agapornis; species Agapornis roseicollis. The sequence goes on from NDXB01017061.1 coordinate 10,106, forward strand.
GCTAAGAGTATGAAGTAGGACAGGTTTTCATACCCTTTTGATTTAATGCCTCAGAACCAGCTAGATTTTCAGAAAGTCCACTTTCCTCTGTTGGCATAACATGCTTTGTAAAAGCTCAGCACATTCCTGGCTGTCTTAATTGCTCATAAATAGTCTCAGCCAACAGTCAAGTGATTCTACAAAAATTAGCAAAAGCTCTACTACATGCTAATTCCCCAGTTATTTTCTATTTCTAGTCAGTGCTTTTAATGCCAAGCATGAGCCAATGATAATATACATTGGCCAGAAGCCATCATCTTTTTAAAGCTTTTTGTGACTGGAAGACACTAAGTGGTATATCCCAAAGGAAAAGAGTGAGGAAAACATTGCTGAAAACTATCTGCTAACATTTATCCATACAAAAAACCACTTGCACTTCCAAAAGCATATAATCACTTTAGAAAAACACTAAAAAGAGCAAAATATTGTTAGCCTTAGTTTCTGTAGGAAACACATTATGTACCTGTTCAACTGCCATATAGCCAGATACAAAAATAAACCCATGCCACATTTAAAGCTAGTCTTGATACATCAGCATCTCTAATCATTTCTTGCATCAATAAAATTCTGGATTTACTCAGTACATAGTCTGATCTTGAGCAGTTAGTGGGAGATTTCTTTTAATCTGGGGGAAGTGTCTGATTGTGGCTTGTTGGTTTGTTTGGGTTGTTTTAATAAACTATGGATTAAGGCTAGGAAAATGGGTGGGGTTTGCAAGTTGTTTTCAAGACCTAGGCCCAAATGTAGTTATATTTACTGCATAACAAACTTTTGTCCACAAGTAAACACACATAGCCTTCTGCTTAAGCTGGGATTCTATCTGCTGTAAACCCAAACCCTTTTTCCCATAATTTCTAACATTTACCTGCCCTCCATCAGCAGCACAATCCCTCATAAACACATCTGTGGACAATAAATTCACATGTATAACCATGTATCACCAGTTGGTTCCCTAGAGGAACCTTATGTTTAACTTTTGATGCTCTCTTAACTTGTCTCAAAAGCTTATTTGACCTGGGAATAAATTACTGGAGGTATTCTGACTTTTCATAGTTTGAGATATCCTTGGGGTTTTGTTTTTCTCCCTTAAGTGACTTATTATTGAACTTAAATAATATGTCTTGAGGGTTTGTTGGTTTTTGTTAACAGAGGAAAGCAGTTAACAGCTTTTGCCACATACAGCATGAGTGCCTTTCAAGTGAAAAATCAAAATGGGGTGGAAGTAAGAGTAGTAATGTTGCTGTGTAGAACTGCTTGGCAGAACACAGGCACAGAGCCAGGTAGAGCTCAGCGCAGTCTGTGGGCACCTGGTGAAGCACAGGATGTACCTACTTCCCCACCACACTGAAGGCGAGGTCTGCCTGTCCACACAGCTCCTTCCTTATACAATATTAGGCCAAACTAGAGGTAGGATGAATCACTGCACCAAACCTAACTTCTCCATAAGGCATGTAGCCGATTTGAATACTAGCACATAGGAAGCACAGATGTGGCACCATCCTTGGGTTACTATTTAAACATGAGGAGCCCAAAGGGCAATAAATTAAGCTTACTTACTTTCAGGTTTTTAATGAATAAATTTTAAGTCTCATTAAGATGGTTTTCTATTTTGACTATTTATAAGATGTTAAGGTCATACTGCCCAAGCTTCTTAATAAAAGGCCATGTCTTATGAAAATCCAGTGCCTCACTTCAGAATGAATTTCTTCACCCCTCTGCTTCAGATCAGTTTCACAGGATGCTAACTCATTCCACAAATGAAAGCATGCCCCTCTGATTCACTCTTGTCTGTAGAACCTTGGAGGCTTTTCACACTTCATAACAACACACAATTTCTCTGTTCCAGGTGGAGCCCAAGTTTTTGAGTTTTCACATTTCTCCTTGTGCACTTCAGTTCTTTCAGCATAATTATACAAAGAATCTTTCCAGGAATAAGTAATCAAGATTATGTAATATTCATCAACTCCAGCTGGATATTCCCCAATAACAGGGAAACATTTGTTAAGTGACTCTCCCAGAGTCAGTTACTAACAGCTCCAGAAAGCAGTCTACTAAATAGGTTGTCCATAAAAGCATGAATTCATATAACTGATCTGTCTCAGGCTTTGAAAGCCCTTAGTTTTGGCATCCATACAACCACACTTTGTAAATGTCTTTCTTCACAGCTGATGTGTTCTTTCTCTCTCTGCTGTACAGAAGTCGTGAACGAGAGCGACTCAGATAGTGAATTCCCCAACTACAGTGATCACGGAAATGAAACCCATTTCTTTTTTTCACCTATTCTGGTGGCTGGAGTTGTGATAGGAATTGTGTTGTTTCTGTCCTGTATTACAATCATTGTTGGTGGTCTGCGAAAGGAAAGGCGGTTGAGACGCCGGCGTCCAAGAACAGATGTTTTTTATGGTAAGATCGCTAGTTATAGCAAGGTAATACTTAAGTTTATTAATAATCTAGTGCTATAGGCAACAAAAAGCATCTGGCTGCTGTGAAAGGGATAAAAATATAATTAAAAAAATAGGATAAGTAGGTCAGGGGCAGCTTTGTAGTTTAATAGTGTCTTTGTGCTGGCACTGAATTCACATAGTACAAACTCCATGCAAGGCCAATAAAACAGCATTTCTTAAACAGTGTATTCCCTTGATACAGTATAAGATTTCTTCTCTGTTGCTAGACTCCTGGTAAGTTTATTTTATTATATGCTTGGCATAGCATATAATGTAATTTGTATTTGTTGGAAAGCCAAGAATGTTTAAATTTCTTACAATCTACAACAGTGACTGGGCACTTACTACTTCCTTGACCACAAGTAAACAGAACAACAGGACATCAGAATGTCATTACAACTGCCATCATCATTAAAAAGACTGGTTTTCTATTACAAATGTTCCAGTTGCTATCCCCCTAATCCCTCCACAACAAAATCCCTGGTACCTCAAAAGGATTTGGGAATAGGAAGGAGTTAATTATAGAATTCTATTTTTGGCCAATTTTGGCCAGAAGTTAAAAGCCACTTTGTCAAGAAAATTACAGGATCTGATTATTTCTATATTTAAGGAAAAAACAGTTAGAAAAAGATACTCTAATTCATCAACTAGTAAAAATTCAAAAGATAAATGGGTTAATGAATTGAGTGGAGTAACAACAGTTATGTTACCTGTGGTTAAGCTCCTATATCTGTAGCTTTTGTGTTTTGCATATTTTTGAGGTTTTTTCTTTATATAGATAATAGTAGTGAGCTACATAAAAAAGCATTGGCTCAAATCTTGATTTCACTAAGGTAAATCAAGTATCCATTGAAGTCAGTCATTTGATTATTTGGACCAGTATTTTTGTGTATAAAAAACACATTTCCTAGGATCAGTTTGTCTATATGGAGCCAGGGATAATTATTTTTGCCTTTTCCAGAAACATTCATCTAGATAAATTAATAACATCTTTGTTTTGGGAACAAATTTTAGACTCTGAAACAAGTGAAATGCAAACTCTCATGGTAAAAAAGGGGAAGAAAATGTCCAGAAAACTAATGTCTACTATCATTGTAACATGTATTTTTCCTATTTTTCAATAGCTAAATTTGAGATTAAATAGTTAAATGCAAATTGGCATTATTGGGTTTTACTCATGAACAGAAATATTTTGGCATGATAAAATAGCATTAAAATTCAGTTACTAATTTCAGCCCCTTTAAAAACCCTGAAGCCAGGTGAAAACATAAAAGACAATTTTAAAACTACTCATTAGAACTGTCAATGCTAGAGAAATGGAAAAAGAAAACCATGGTGATATTTTTAGGGAAATTCAAAAGAATTATCTGAAAATAAATCGAGCTAGTCCACTTAAGTGAAAATTTTACATTAGCACAAGCTATCCTAATATCTCAGCACACATCCACTGGCCAGCATGGGAGCAGTGGGAGTCACTACAAAGTTGGCTTCCTTAACTCATCAAGCCAAAGGAAAGCACAGTGCATGACAGACTGGATTAGTCCTGGTAAATTCCTCGAGAACAAATTGGCAGAGGTGAAAACTGCCAGAAGGAGGAACAGGCAGTTTAAGTGAATCCTGTCCTCTACGCTCTGTTGAGAGAGACACTGCTACTTCAGTGTCATTTTAGAAGCTGGCCCTTCTCTCGAGGTAGCATTTTAATGCATCAAGCAAAAAGGAGGGATCACTTTATTTGGAAGACAATTGCAGAGGGCAGGGGAGTGGAGATTGCTACATTTCCACACTCTGGACATTCTTAAGGAAATTTACCCCTGAATGTGGAGCTCTAAAACAGAAAATAGCACTCACTTTTGTTTTTCATGAAGCTATGAAGCTCTTCCATGGAAGCATTAAGAAAGGGGTGAAGCGGGCAGGAGGATCATTTTCTCTACTATTTTCCATGGTTTCCACTTTTTGTGTTTTTATTGAGAAAAGCTTTTTCTCAAGACACAGACCTACAATCAAACACACAGGCTTTCTCTTAAAAACCTGCAAGAACTGGCTCCTGGGAGCTTCAGCAATGCTGCTACTGTTTGAAGCTGCATGCAGCAAAACCAATGCTCCTTTTCAACCTTTGAGGCACAAGAAAAGCTTTAGACACTTGCATCTTGTAGGGCAGCACTGTATATTTAGTGCTATACCTGAAACACCATAGTTTGTCTACTGATTATGCTAATTTGCTCTTAAAAGAGTAGAAATGTCCTGTGAAACCTGATTGTTCCAGAACACCACTAATTCCTCTGCCTCTGGTAGATTTTATTTTCTGATTTATGGCAGTGTTATGAGCAGTGATATTGCCTTAGAGAAGCCATAGAGGAAAAAGTAGCAAGTATTTATTGCTTGTTTTCCAGCTCCAGATGGCTTCTCTTATGGTGGCTCTTTTGGAGAGCTGAGAGCCTCCTGCATAGAGGAGTATCCCCCAAATCTTGAGATTGGTGCCAGTGTGGAAACACGTCAACGTGTGGTCAACGTCATATATTCCGATTCACCTCCACGGTAAGCACTTTTCTAAGAATAAGTGTTACAGTCCTGCATGTAAAAAGCTGGTTAAAGAAGAAAATAAAACTGCTAGGCCTATACCCACTACAAATACAAGGTCACACAAACTCTAAATACAGACCTACCTTGTTTAGTTTGAGTACAAGTTTTCCTAAGCAGACTGTATCTTTACTAAAGATGTGTGTACAGCCAATTCTTACTTAGTAACATTCATATTAAAATTTATCGTATTGATGGCATACTAATGAAACACACAAGTAAAATCACTTATTAACATATTTCCTTGAAAGAAGTCAAAGTTTCACTTCCAGGAAAAAAATATACCTATTTTTTTCCAGGATCTTCCAGGTTACATTTATTTCTGACCTCAAGACTGTTCAGATCAATTTCAGATCAGGGAAAAACAAAATACAAAACAAAAGAAATCAACTAACCAACCAACCAAACAAAAACAAACGAACAAAAGAAACACAAACAAAAAGAAAGGGAGAGGAGGCAGAAGAGGGAGAAGTACAAGAAACCTTCCTATATATTTTAGCAAGTCAGACTTCTCAGCTTTCTTAGCTCCACTGTTCTATCAAAAAGCAGGACTGAGGAAAACACACCTTTCTAGCATACTAGTAACTGCACTTAATCTCCTAATTTAGGATAGGGAGGAAATTGTTTGGGATTGGTCATCTTGTTCAGTAATCTGCAAAGGATGACAAATACCATTTTAGCTGTTTAACCCAAACCTGCTCTACTATATAATAAATGGGCTTTTAGAGATGGTGTAAATGTTTTAGCTTAAAGCTCACATGTGAAAAATTATTCTGAGCCTGGCATCTAAAACTGTAGACCTTCATATAAATTCACTTAAAAATTTAGACTGTTTTTTGGACCCACATCCACAAGTCTTTACTAATACAAGCCTGCCAGCTGCCACCCAAGCAACAGCTTGAGGGGGTAGTCAGACACGTTTCTGAGAAAAAGCTCTCAGAATTTCTTGAGCAGACAGGTCTCCTAAGATTGAATTATAGGTTGCTTCCATTTCCAGTTAGAAACAAAGAAGGATTTTCCACCTCTGTGGAGTTATCTGTTTGAAAGGAGATATGTGAGTATTATAGGATAGCACTAGATAATCTGTGCTTCCCTACAAATTTCCCAGCTTCTTCTGCAATAAGCCTGGCACAAGTTAACAACCTTGTGTCCTGTCTTGTTCTAAGAAACTATTCTGGGACCTCAATACTAGGATCAGAGAGACATGAAGGTGTCCAACCACTGCTTCCTCAAGCGTCCTTGAGGGGCCCAGGATCCAATTCAGCATGCACAAGGAAATACTTATCCCATTAATTGTAGTTTTGCATCACAGGTCAAATGTGCTCACTGCTACCTGAGTTAAGTATTTTAGAAAAAGTAGTCTGGGCAAGTCATCAAAATCGTATTGTTTTATATCTTAGCAATACAACTTGGAGAAAACTTCAGGAAAAGCAGAGCTTAGCAGATGGCTGAAAGCAAAGCTACATAGAGACACATTTACACTTACAGATGATACATTATAAAGTCCATTGTAGCTTTCCGTTTCAGAAAATCATTCATTGGAAAGCATTGTATGAATACACTGCATTATATAAGAGCCTGAGAAATTTTGGCATAGCTAACTTTACACTTCCCACAATGGCATAACCTAAAGTGTATTTTTTTCTAATTAGTAGAACATGGAGATTATTTGGACTGATGGGTGCTAACAACAGGAAAACTGACTGCCAGACAGGGCCTTGAAGCAAAATCAAGACATAGTTGACCTTGCCTATTTAAAATATTAACTCACTGGGGTCAATCTTGTTACATGTGTTTTGAAGAGTGTGTTTACTTCAATGTAGCACTGGCTATTCCTCCTTCAAATTCATGCAGTTCAGGATGTCATTTAAAGCTAAACTAGCATTCCCAAAAGCTAATAATGCAACTGTAGCATGAGCAGAACAGGAATGAAGAGCAGTGAAGAAAGCAACTGCCTTGGCAAAAGAACACTGAACATACTTGAAGTGAAGGAATTCAGGAGTGAAAACTAGTGTCCTACAACAGACACCAAGGCATTAACCACCCTGCTCTAATGCAAAAGGCCACAGTATTACAACACTCTGTACCAGGTGCTGCAAAGCCAAGTGTTCTTGAGCATACTCTTTTTGCTAAAATGATACTTTCTGAAATCATTTAAGGAGAAAGCACACCATCTCTATTTGGCCAAGGGTGTGATTATAATCAGTGTTGAATATTTTCATTAGATTTTACAGCTGGGCTTCAAACCATGAAATGAGTGGAAAAGGAAGTTTAGGGGAAGGCTGATGAAATAGAGTCAAAGTTAACAGTACCCATTTCTATGGCCGAGAGACAACCAACTGGTCAGGTCTGCTCAGTTGAGAGCCTTGACTCTCCAGTTGAAAGTTTAATACAAAATACTACTTACATAAAAACTTTAATTGGAAAATAATTTATGAAAAATGCCTTGGGATGTTACTAGTTTAACTATGTTGATATCCAAATCACAAATTTCATTTGAGGCTAAATTTGATTATCACCATAGACACTTCCACTAACCACTTTCTTAGTGGATTTAAAGGAATACCATGCACTGAGGTTTGACATTAGCCTGCCACAGCTGGAAGGTGGTTGCAGAGAAGCCATTTGGTGAATTTGTCTTGACAGCCCAAAATATCTATCCATAAACATCCCTTTAGGATAACTAATGATTTCCTAATGAATCTCATATCTGTGTTAGCATTTGTCAGGTTGATTTTATATGAGGTGTAAAAGGGAAGTATAAAACCAAAATACAGTCGGCATGAAAACTAAGCATTTTCAAAATCAAGTTTAATCAAGATGGCTGTAGTTGTCATTTTACATATCCCAAACACATGCTGTTGGCACTGTTTGGATAATACCTTTACAGATAGAAATCATAAGCTTGTGCTTATGTTCACTGTGCCTAGAGCTCATTGTAACACAGACACTTATAGTAAGCTTTCCTAATTATCTTTTTACACATACATAATAAGAAAGCTGTTTAAAAATAATTTGATCTTACATATTTTAAATGGCTTGAAGTACAGTACCAATCAAGGACCAAGTAAATTAAAAACTATTGCATTTTCTTGATGAGAGTCTCTAAAATCCTAACAGTAACGAAATTTGAGGTTCCCGGCACAAAAGGAATTTTATCAGCTTTTCACCTTTTGGACAGAGGAAATGCATTTCACCCTACTCAACTGAGTGCTTTTTTACTCTTTAGTGATTGGATATTAATGGTATGTACAGAGCTTTAGGCAACCAAGGTTATCACGTTTTTCATCTGTGACTCATGACTGTCTAATACTGAACATCACTGAGGAATGACTCCTGAGCGAGATGGAGGGATTTAGCTTCAGGAATAGTTTTAATGGAAGCCACAAAAGCCCTCTCCATTTCACATTGAAATGTGTCCTGCAGGGCACAGTATGATAAAAATCTGTTAGGCACCCATTATCCTAGTATTCACATAAAAAACTTTTGGGGAAGAGACTGCATGATTAAGTGTGCTCACTCTACCTCATCTGGTCATTTTGCCTAATCTATATAGGACCAATTCCATAGAAAATTGTTTGGTTTAGGTTACAGAAATTTCAGTACTCTTAATACCCATGTTCAGTCTGTATCGTTTAAATGGGCAAATCCATTTAAAAATTAAAGTGGCAAAAGGAAATGCTCATGTCTTAAAGAGAGGCCCTAATTTCTCTCAAAATATGAAAGCAAAAAAAAACTCACACTACTTAAGGTACTTTCTAAGACATTTTTTCCCTCCCCCACTCCTGACAATGCAGGTTAGCTATATCAGAGGGAAGAAGGCTTGAAACAGCTTCTCAGATTTTCCTGAATGACAGAACTAGGCTTTCTGGAAAGTAACTTAAAACTCGCTATGTTGTGCTGTATTCCTTTGCCAAGGCCACTTTCCCTACAAGCATGCAGGGTTAGTAGTTTTGGCACATTCCAATGATAGTTGGCAAAGCACAAGATGGGTGTTTGTGGTTAAATTCAGATTTCACTTCAACATCCTGAGATTTGTGGTCAGTAAAGTAAAAAATACTATTGGAAATATGACAGTTAAATCCACTGAAAATCATGGCATGAGGTAAAACTCAATTCTTTCAACTCCAAATTCTGAGCAGCTAGATCCCCAAAAGCTTCTCACTTCACATCCTGTAGTTACTCCTAATATTATGTATAGAAACAAGTTAATTTCTTCTTGGATAGTTAGTTCCTCTCTGCTGTGAAGGGATTTTTACCCAAAATCTGCATTTCACAACCCATCTAGTGAGCACAGATAGATTGCCCGAGATTAAGCCAGCCCTTGGAGAGGTCAGATTCCAACAAGTGTATCCAGACTGGTACTTCAGATGCATCTGGTATATCTCCAAACAGAGCCCTGCTCTAGTGAGGCTCTCAGCTGATGACACATCTGTGGCAGCACCATCAAGTTCTGTCCACTCTATGGACAGGTTTTCCCACATGTTGCCTTCATCTTGCTATTTTCTACTAACAGATCATCCTTCAGGAAGCCATTTCAGTCAGAGGAACATAGGCTTGAAAAGATCTTATGCAGGTACCCAGTCCCACCTCTGCTGCTGCAAGTACTCATTTTTAATAGAAATTTACCTATTCCATTGCAGAGATTGTAAAGTTCTTTTGTCCCCGTTATGCTCATTTCCAGAGTACATATGGACAGATCTAATTCCTAACTATTATGGCAACCTTCTTATTTCCAGCTTAAATTTGTTTACAGCCATTTTCTGACAGTTTCTTTTTGTGGCATTTCCAGTCACCTTAAATACCCAGATCTTTCATTTTAGAAGCTTCTTGTAGTTTAGTCAAAAATCTTCTCACACCTTAGCCTGCATGTTGTGAGGCTGAGGCACAACATTCCCTTCACTTTCTGTCATCAAAAATACCTGCTGGGAGGCTGTCTTGTCTGACCACCCTTTTTCTACACCTGTTCCAGTTTCACTCTAAAAGTGCAAACTATTGCTATGTACTATTGCTGTACATGTAAAAAAAAAACCCAACACAACCTTGTTGTATGTTGCAGCTAGTAATTCCTTCACCTGTTCAGAATTCATTTCTAGAATAATTAAAGCAAAGCTCTTTCTAGGAATATGATTTTAGAATCATTTGTCACGTGGCAAACTCCCTCAAATATCAGCAGGTGCCAAGCATTCCTGCTGAAATGTAAAGAATGCTATTGTTTGGAACCCAAACAGGTTCACAAACAGTGAATTAACTCCACGGCTTGGGAGGGTACAAGAGATTATTTTGTTTTAACAAATTATTATTACTGAACAAGGTCCATAGATTCACTGTTATTTACTGAATAATGGTTCCCAAATCCAGAAACCTAACACTGGTTTTGATCAAGTGGCTCTTAATATATAAAATTGTTGCCAGGCTAAAATGTACCACAGAAAATCATAGAATCATAGAAAAGTTAGGGTTGGAAAGGACCTTAAAATCATCTACTTCCAGCCCTTCGTCATAGGATGACTTGTTTGATTTAAAATAAGTATTTTAGTTGTTTAAAGCTGCACAATTATGTTGAAACTATATGAGACACTTTAAAATGCTGTCTGGTGTATGTTCTCATGAAAACATTTTTCATCTGGAATATTTATTCATCAAAGAGTCACAACTTCCTCAAGATTACCTTGAAACATAGTGCAGAATAAAGACCCAGACTTTTAGTGCTCATTAACACAAACAGACACATAAATAGTCTTATTGTAGTTATGTGCATTAAGAAATTCCAGAAACAACTACGAATAGAAAAAAAAAGCAAGGGAAAAAAAATCATTCTAGGTTTCCTGTCTCTTCAAGGGTTAAGTTACTCAAACCTTAGATGTTTCTTTGAACAATACCTTGGGTTACATTTTTTTTACTATTTAAAAACTTTCAGATAGAAAAAAAAAAAAGAAACCATTTCATGGTTACCTATTTATAGAATCATAGAATAGGTAGGGTTGGAAAGGACCTTAAGATCATCTAGTTCCAACCCCCTGCCATAAGCAGGGACACCTCATACTAAACCATGTCACCCAAGGCTTCGTCCAACCTGACCTTGAACACTGCCAGGGATGGAGCACTCACAACTTCCTTGGGCAACACATTCCAGCATCTCACCACCCTAACAGGAAAGAATTTCTTCCTTATAGCTAATCTAAACCTCTTCTGTTTAAGTTTGAACCCATTACCCTTTGTCCTGTCACTACAGTCCCTAATGAAGAGCTCCTCCNCTTCCTTATATCTAAACCTCTTCTGTTTAAGTTTGAACCCATTACCCTTTGTCCTGTCACTACAGTCCCTAATGAAGAGCTCCTCCCCAGCATCCCTATAGGCCCCCTTCAGATACTGGACTGGAAGGCT
>NDXB01017061.1:35158-64808 GCA_002631895.1 Agapornis roseicollis
TTTTTTTTTTTTTTTTTTTTGTGGAAGATGAAGTCATAAGAACTCACTTATTTTCTCTGTTCTTATTTTGGTAATGTGTGTTGATGTCAGCACTTAGGGAACAAAAAACTTTCATATCCAGTTGCTCTACAAGTTGGCTAATTAGGAACAGTAGCAGCAAGTATGTAAAGCCTACCAATAGGTAAATGTTTCTACACATTAATAATTCTCCTTATTGTCCACTCATTTATTTTATTATTTCTAAATCTAGCACAGCCTCCCACTACCATTCACTAGCTACTTTTTAGCCTGCCTTTCTTTCCTTAAATTGGCAAAAATCTCATCCTTCTTCAACTCTGTGCACATAAGGAAGAACCCAGGAATTGTGCTACTATTCCATAAGCACCAGAACAGCCAGAAAACATTGTTTACAACAGAAGAAGCAGCTTTAATTGCTGACATCAACGTGCTAAGCAGTCCAGTTACTAGTCTTAAAAAACAGCATGCTTCAATGTAAGTCAGTAATGTAGGGATTGTCACCAGCTCTCAGGAGCCTTGACAGCCAGAACATCCCTGCTGTTTAGTGAGTGCAATGCTTCACTTCAGCATACAAACCATTTCTCCACTCAGTTAAATAAAATACGGCTATTAGAAAGAGAAGAAATAAGACTCACTCAATAAAGTAGACTTCCCCCTTTTCTGTATAAGCCATTTCCCAGTTATCAGGCAGTGGGCCCAAGTCATCATTGTCATCAGGTTTAGTCTGCTTTGTTACATCCATATCCTCCTTTGCTTCTTCAGGCTGAGTATATCCTGGTGCAGGACAAGGCTGGGTGGAAGATATCTCACCTGAGACACCTGTGCTCTTCTCTTCATGTTCACTTGATTCTACAAGAGAATAAAAATCACAGGTTTTGAATATCCAAGTTAATGGTGGAGAATTTACTGGTTGCAAGTTTCCAAGGAATATACAATGAACTGAAATAAAGAGAAATTCTGTTAGGTTTACACAAGGGTCCCTCTGATGATGAATTTTATCTGGAACACAATAAAAGAAAACAAAGCAATAAACCCAAACTGAAACCAGAAACTAATAAAGATCTACAAAACAAGCTAAAGAGTTCTGGCTCATTCTGTCCCAGGAGTTCTTCCAGACCAGCAGTAAGCACTGAGCAGACAGCAGCTTCATATCCAGCAGTGCTACTGTCTTGTGTCTTGTCAAACTATATACATGTAAAGCAACTGCCCTGCTGTTTTACTACAAACAATCCTTTTCAGTTAAAAAAAGTATATACACTAATTGCTTTATTTATATCCATAAATCAGATATCAATATGACATCCATAAATTCATAGCAATGTGTTAACTGTACAGTAAGCAGCTGTGATTTTATTATGGATATAATCTGTGGGAGGATTAGTCTTCCACAGCCAATGTCAAATGCTTCCTATACCCAATGTGGTTGTCTCTCACTGTAACAAGAATATATTCAGGAATGAGTGATCCTTTCCTCTATTTTTCACTTTTAATTAAGTTTGCTTTCCATAATGTCAGAAATTTTAAAGATGCTGTCCAATAGTATGTCTGCCACTACCAGCTCCTGAAGTTCAGTCCGCATACTTTTAGTTAAGCAAGTGCAGAGAACTTAGTGATACAAATTAAAACATCTGGTCAACACAAACATAAGACAAATCCACAAAGATACCTCAAAAAGATCAGCTAAATGGGGGCCAAGTGTTCAGTACTAGGAGTCTAAATGTGCCTTATCCACATTGTTGAACACTTACCTCTACACTTAAGAACTACTAATGAAAGTGGAGAAAACACAATCTTTTCTTGATTATTATTAGTTCAAACAGAGGATAGTTGAATGAACTTCTGCTAAAGAAAGAGATTCCTTCATCTATGGAGATAAAGAAAATTGACTGATTGGTCTATTAGGGGTGTGTTTGTAAGCTGTGTTTTATCATATGGTGTATTTAGGAACTATTTCTTGAAGAATTGTGACAGAAACCTGTTCGCTCAGTGGACAATAGAAGCTCTCATTTTTTGCTCCTTTTTTTCTGTTTCACTTAAATGAAGCTTGATTTCATTGAAAACATAGTTAGACCCCTATTTTCGGCCAATGAACTGCAATTAAAATAAATTCAAAATAGTAATACATTGACTGAATCTCTACTGTCTAAGACGGGATTGTAGTCAGATGACTGAAATGACCCTGCATGTTAAGTTAGGTAAACCAAATTCAGTCCTGCTTAGTCTACTTTCTCAGTTTCTAGATAGTTAGAACGAGAGAAGATGAATCTGAGACCTTGTGAACATGGCTTTACATTAGGTTATATGAAGGCCACTAACATAAGCTCACCAACAGATATAAATTATAGGAACACAGATAATAAACATCAGAGGAGAAATGAGAACAAACTGTGAACTTTCACACCAGTATTTAAACAAATGATACATATGTGGTGTAATAGAGACCAGACTGAGACTTGTTTATAAAGACAGTAAGGAATTAAGAATGTATTGCTCTGTACCATCAAAAATACATATACACTTTGTCTGAATAATATTATATGGACTATCTTGAAGTCTCTGAATAATGAAAAAAATGAAAACAAAAAGTATGTTTTTAAAAGATGTCAACAATGTAGTCTACAAAAAAGTTCAAGATTGCAATTCCTTAAATGAACTATGATTGCATCCAGAGCATGGAACTATGCAGATACTTCTGTGAAATGCATAGGAAGTGGAAGACAACTTGGGTGAAACTGATCCAATTTGTGATGCTTAGGACAGCAAGAAAGAAGAGCAAAAAATTAAGAACAATAGCCTTAAAACCTCTAAACTTTAACAGACCCACAGAATTAATAAACTGCATGCTATGGCAAGCAATGGTAAAGGAATAGGACTTCAAGAGAACTGGTAAAGATCAAATAAACAATACTAAGAATGCAAGAACAAATTGTTTTAATGAAAAAGAAAAATAGTTTAATTAGAGATCATTTTAAGCCATGACTTTTCAGTGGTCTTCGACATGAGATAGAACAGTAAAAAAGGTGAAAACTAGACTAAATTGTTAAGGATTAAAACAGAAAACAAATGGGCATCTAGCAGCAAAATAGAACAGTCAGTCTAAGGGCATTAGAAGTGACAAGAAAACTTTCTCTAAATGCAACAACAACAATAATAGTAGTAATACTACTACTACTACTACTACTACTAATAATCATACCACCACCAAAAGCAGACTCATTCCAGCTTGTGGGAAGGAAGAAAAGCTAATAGTATATGACACATAAAAACCCCAAGGCAGTTTGCGCTCTTTTTGCCTCAGTCATTACTACCAAAAGATTACTTATGATTAAATGACTGATGTAATTAATGTCAGCAATAGGGTTAAAGAACACGAAGAAGAGTGGGCAGAGAACAGGTCAGGTAAAACTTAGATGAAGCATCCTCAACTGGCAGAGCCTGATGAAATGAAACCTAGGCTACTGCAGGAACCAATGAAAGACACTCATGGCTGGTAATGGCCACACTTTTGAGACTTCCCGGAGAAAAGAAACTTAGACAGGACAGACACAGTCCTGGTTTCAGCACAGTATTCTGATTCAGGTTTTTAGATAGTTTTGTATTCTTAACTACTGAGCACGTAGGTTCTCTTTGAAATAACTTGGTAATTTGCACAATTAGGCCATTATGTCTTTTTGTTAAAAAAGATGATGAAGACACATTAAATTGTAACTTCATATCTTTCTATTTCTTAATTCCTAGAAGCATGTTGGGATCAGTAATCAAACAACCTACATGTAAACTCTTCAAACATGATAAATAATTGTCAAGATTTTTTTAGGAGGAAATTGTGCAAAACTAATCTTATTTGTTTACATGACAGAGTAACAGGTGCTGCTCCTTGAGGAGGAATGGCAGATACAGCTTTCATGATCTTAAAGAAAGATTTCTGACACTGACACATACAGCCTTTTCAAATAGTGCAAAAAAAAAAAAAAAATTAGATGCGGTGTTGAGCAAGGTGATGGTCTATAGCTCTACAGACATATGTAGCTAATGCTGCTCAATCTTAACTCATGCTTGAACTATGTGGTACTACAATCATTTTATGCTGTTTGGAAATGTAAGTCTATCTGTGGGAAGAAATGAACTAGTGAGAAACAAAAATGCAAGTTTTGCCTAGTTGCATCCCACAGCAGATCAGTTGGATCCCAAGGGACCTTAAGTCCCCTTCTTCTCTACCACTCCTAAATCCCTGCCCTGCCTTGCCTTGGCTTTCCAAAATACGTGGTATCTGCCTGGTGAAAAATGCCACAATCAGCTGTAAAAATACAAGATGGGGAGCAAACACCTAGGCAGAATTCCTAGTGAAAACACATGGAGACATGAGTGATATCTAACCACTATCTCCAGTCAATAATGATACTATTGCAAAAGAAAAACACACATTGTAATAGGCAGGAAGATTAAGCATATGTGATACAAGTCCTTCTGCCTTCATGTGGAATCACGAGTGCTGTGCCCAGTCTTGAGAATTTAATGTCACGGAAGATGGGAAACATAAAAGACAAAAACAAAGCAACAACAACAAGATTGGAAATACAGAAAGACTAAAAACCAAACTGTTTTTGTCTTGAGGAGAAAAGACTGTGGACAGGGGAAATATTTTGAAGTATGCAAAATCTTCCTGCAAAGCAGTGAGGATGTATGGTCTCTACTTCCCATGAGAACAGGACAGTGTCATTTCTAGCAAATTCTTTGGTTTTTTTGTTCTTATCTCTGAACACATTTCTGCTACAGGAAGGATGCCGTACAGATTAAACTGAAGACAAGATATAAGGCTACATGGTACATGTAACCTCAGCAGAACAAATAAATTCAGAGCACAAGTGCATCACACACGATAGCTAATGATCAGCCAATTGATCTCATAGAGCACAGATGTGATGACATTGCTGCGTCTTGGGATTTTACCATAATACCTGCAATATGTGTTCTTCCTCAAGATCGTATGGTCAATAGGGCTGAAGAGATCAGGTTTTTGATTCTCAATAACTATATTAACAAATCCCAGCCATCATTATGGCAGGAAAAAAAAAATAAAAAAATTAAGCCTTGAGGATTAAAAAGTAATCTGAGCTTGTCTAAAACAGAGATTGCTATCAAAATATAAAAGGGAAAAAAAGGAACCTGATGCTTATTTAGCAACTTAAAAACATAATTATTTTAAAGCCAGTCTTATGAATTATGAATTACAGGATCATTATCTTTTAATAGCTTACTTTGAGATCGGAGAAGGCATCATGACACTAGAGCCCAAGAAATTACAGCAGAATTGCTTAATGCCATTTAATAACACTAAGTTTTACACAATGGACAATCTAGTCATACTTATCTGGGATATGGTGTCATCTTATCTTCTGTTATATGTATCCAGGTAAGGCAGACAGTGACCCTATTGGTTTTCTTTCTTCTAATATATATTGATATACAATGTTCCATTTAAAAAATCCAAGGAGTTCTGATTAAAAATTACCACTGTCTTAAGTGTATAAATTAAGTTTGAAATACTACAGTAACACACTGTGAGCACAGATATTTAGCTTCAGACAACATACGATATAAAGAGATCCTAAAATTGTACCATAGTGTAAGTCCAGAAGTATTCTCGTCACCAAACAATCAATTGACTTTATGTCAAGTGAAATAGCCTACTAGAACTGCTGTTTTGCCACAAAGCAGATTACATGGTCCAGTTTTCAAAAGCCGTTTAGCACAGTATCTCAAGAGTGCGTATCCTAGGAAGTGACAGAATAGGCATTAGTAAAGCACCAGCAAATTACTGCACATGTAGAATTAAAAGAACTTCTTTTATAAAAAAAGAACCAACTGATAGTCATGTTGTGGTAGTGTCTGAATTTGATCCTCCATCAGCACTTCTGCTAGCACTTTAAATTGTTTCTATTGTTTACAGTATAACTCTTGAAAATTGCCATCCAAACATGTAAGAGGACCTTGCCAATTTATTGCTTTTTTTTTAATGCTGCAGATTATTCATGCAATGAAGTTTAAAAACTTACTCTTTTCTTCCAAAACAACCAATTCAGATGACCTAAGCAATATTTGCAAAGAGCAAATTAAAGGAAATACCATTAAATAGTAATTTATGGATTGGTTTTAGCAGCTCTTAAAGGAAATACTGTAGCTCTTTAAACCCTTATTGTATCTAAATGCTTAATTTGTTAAATTCTGCACAGGAAACATTCCATCTATTTTAAATAACTGTTAGATACAAAAGTAGTTTAAGTCATGTTTGCCAAGCTATGTGCATCTATTTTCTTGTGCAAATACCACTCTGAAGCTTTGGAGCTGCTCCCTTTCCCACAGAGCTGTTGCCACACTTGGGTTTTGATGCTTTGTAGAGAGGCACTGTTCCCACTGACTACAAACACGACACTGGGAGCTGGCATGAGAGAAGGAAAACAGAAGACATGGAGATTGGGTGACTACGGGGTACTCTGTAGGTCAGAGATTGCAACCTAACTGGGACAAACTGAGTTCAGAGAACATGTACAACAGAAATATCAATGGCTACCAACTTTGGTAGTTTTAAGTGTCCCATGGCTCTTGAATGCTTTGTGTGTTATTTTCATGCCTCTGGCTGTCTTTACTGTATAATAATAAAATAATAAGCGCAACCTGTTGCTTGGGATTACTGCACCTTGCATGGTGATTGACAGCATTGGGAGTCTAGCCTTTTGCTTCATTATCAACCTAAAGGCATGGAATGATCATTTTCAAATTTTATGTCATATAGTATTCCTCAATTACTTTGAGCCTGCCAGAACTTCTGTTTTCTGCATGCAACTTATCATTCCTCATGCAATGTCAGAATAATGCACATAGATAACCATTCGTTCAGTGTTAGAGTGGATCTTCTGGAGTTTGAATGATAAACACTTTATCAATCAGACGTGTGAACCAAATGTGAAATGATCAACAAAGTGTCAAATGAGGTTGTGAAGGAGACTGCCTTAATTCTCTGCAGACACAAACAGTAACAGCAGTGAAAACTGAAGTCTGACAAGCAGGTTGCAATTTGACCAAGACTCTTTTTATCTCTTTTGTCAAATCATCAGTTTTGCAGGGTTTGTTCATTTCAGTGCAGCATCAATTACGAAAGGCTTCTGAGGCGCAAGATGCCTCAACCAAACCAGTGAATGGCAGAGACCCAACCTAGAGCAGCCAGTGATCCAGTTACGTGGGCAACTGCGCTACGTGTGAGAAACTCAATGCTGACTCTCAACTTGACCATTTTAACAGATAATCAATAGATCATAAACTGCTTGGCAAATTGTAGAGTTCCTCATTTAAATTTAGCTATCTAGGATGCTGTGTATCTGTAGGCTGAAATGCACATTCTAGATTGTGGAGAGGATCCCCTAAGGTGGTTATCTAAACCAACTATGTTTGGAATTTTCTCTTTCTCTCTTCCTTATGTAGAATCATAGAATTGTTAGGGTTGGAAAGGACCCGAAGATCATCTACTTCCAACCCCCCTGCCATAAGCAGGGACACCTCACATTAAACCATGTCACTCAAGGCTCTGTCCAACCTGGCCTTGAACACTGACAGGGATGGAGCATTCACAGCTCTCTTGGACAACCCATTCCAGTGCCTCACCACCCTAACAGGAAAGAACTTCTTCCTTACATCCAATCTAAACTTCCCCTGTTTAAGTTTGAACCCATTACCCCTTGTCCTGTCACTACAGACCCTAATGAAGAGTCCCTCCCCAGCATCCCTATAGGCCCCCTTCAGATACTGGAAAGCTGCTAGGAGGTCTCCACGCAGCCTTCTCTTCCCTAGGCTGAACATTCCCAACTTTCCCAGTCTGTCTTTGTATGGGAGATGCTCCAGTCCCCTGATCATCCTCGTGGCCCTCCTCTGAACTTGTTCCAACAGCTCCATGTCTTTTTTATGTTGAGGACACCAGAACTGCACACAATGCTCTAGGTGAGGTCTCAGGAGAGCAGAGTAGAGGGGCAGAATCACCTCCTTCGACCTGCTGGTCATGCTCCTTTTGGTGCAGCCCAGAATATGGCTGGCTTTATAAGGAGAGAAGAGACAAGTAGCTCAAACAAAATAATGCATTTAGCATATAATTTACTAAAGTTGGATGAGATAAATCCCTCCTGAGAGAAGCTGATCAAGGACAACGGGTTGAAATGGCTCTATTCTAAAATAACCAAAAGTCCCATCCTGAAGAACCAAGATTTTGGGCTAAGGATGGGTGACAAAAATCAGAAAGAATAATCACATTGGGCAACACAAATTAACAAGAAGACAATTATGAAACATGGTTGAAGATCTCTGGTCTGTCCATAAACAACTGTCTGAGAAGACGCCGATGGCATATGAAGCAAGGTATATAGAAGTGAACTACTGAAAATTTGATTTCTACTAATAAATCTCAAGAGATGAACAGATTATCTCAACAGACACTGAAGAGTGGTCTAAAAAATCAGACCAAAAGAACAAAGATCTCTGCAACTACAAATGTCACTTACTGGTCTAATAAAGAAGGGTTTATTCCCTTCAGTTTAATCTTAGATCTGTTACTATTTCCACGTAGTAGTCCTGGGTGCTACAGCAGTCCTTTGAGTAGCCAGATTCTGATACCTTTGACAGTTATTAACGTATTAAGTTCCCGAGCATCTATAAAGAATGTATTAATGTTTTGGATGTCCCCAAAGAGTCCTGTGTTTAATAAAAGACTCCTGTTAGAAGTGAAGCATTTTAAATAGAATACACTTTCTAAAAGAACTGGAAATAACAAATACCATGCCTCCATTGCTTCATAAAAACTAGATTGCTCTCTCCACCAAGAGTTAAAAAAATAGTAACTCAAAATCAACTTGTACTAGTTTTCCTGATTGTTCAAAGACATAAACTCCAAATGTGCACACATTTTGGAAGTAGCTAAGACCCTGTCAGCTCACAGAGAAAATGATTGCAGTAACAGGGTCCGTGGGAGCTATGCTGCCCAACAAAAGCAACACAGCATGTATATACAGAGCAGCTTCGCTACAATCCCCAAAGTCCTCAATCAGTGTAACTAAACAACAAAACCCTGCTTATGAAACCATGAGAGCCAACACAGGCAGTGCTTGTTCTGCTGGCCACACCTACAGGAATTACTTTGTGGGGGGTGAGGAGGAGGAGGAGGAGGGGAGCTGCCTTGCACCGATGCTCGTGTACTTCATTTTGTAACAAGCACATGCCGATGCCTGTTTCTTGGGTGCTGCCCAGTCATTGTTCACATAGAATGTGTCTGCGAGAAGCAAATTAGAGGTGTGCCATGCAAGGATAAAATCAGGTAAACATTACCTCTTGATCCAGTTCAAGCTAAAACACATTGCTCCTCAGCAATGGCCCGTTAAGTGGCACATTTCAAATAACTGCAAAGAATCATCTTTCTGATGATTTCTATAATACACAACAGAGACAGAATCCTGCCTTTGCCTCTTTTGCTGTGGAAGTATCCTGGCAACAGAGCCAGTGCTGATGTTTTATGTAAGGATTTCTGGGCTTCATCCTTTTCTGTTAGTTGTGTAGGAAAGGCAGTAAGCGGCAGAGCATTGCTGACAGATCCAATGTTAGGAAGAATGGATGAGCAAGGCTCATATAGCATGTGATGGCAATGGCCAGGGAGTAATGCTGCATCCCTCTGGCAAGCCAACAGGGGAGTATGAGATCCACTCTCACCCCATATAGTTTCTTATGCAGTAGGAGGAAAAACTATATATAGAACCTGCAGTATGAAAATCCTTTTACAGTGCTTAGCAGATTAGGCAATGCATTTTTTGTTTCACATTAAGCTATACATTTAGGGAGCTTGCAATATTCCATTTTATCTTGTAATCTGTATGATCGTCACTACAGACTTCAATAATTTGCTTCCTGATTTTTAAGTTCACCAAAAAGGATACACAGTTACTTTTCAGACAGATATAAAAGCCTGAATTTTTTAATTTCCTACAGGAATAACAACAAAACATACTTTCTTAAATAATATTTCAGAATAAAACTCATTAAGTACTGTAAAATGATGACTTGCTGAAACATTGAAGGGGAAGCTGATTACCTGCTTGTGAATAGGCTGGAGTGTTCTCACTCAGGACACCAGTCACTATCTTGAGCCCTGGTTTCTCTGTAGAACTGTGATCCAAGGGATAAAACAACAGCTGTATTTTAGGACTAGACCTCTGAAACCCTCATCAGCTTTATGCAGGCTCTGGAACATTGCTGAAAAGGGTCCTTCCTGATAGCATTGACAGCTAAGTTTCATTGGCACTGCCACAAATGATGACAATTTTACTCCTCCACAATATTGCCAAGATTTCATAACGATTTACAAAAGTTCACTTCATAATGTAGTAAACTTTCTTGCATTACTATTTGCGAACAAGGAGACCCGAAACACAGAGACTAGATTCATTTGACCAAATTACAGTTCTCTAGACTCCCACTATAGACAATGGAGAGAAAAAAGCATTTGTGATTCATTTTCTAAGCTAGAAATCTAAACCAGGTGAAATCTAAATCACTTGAACTGTATTCAGAAAGTAGGTATTTTTCTCTTTGGTCTATAAAGAGGATTCAAAGGGACTGGTTCAGAGTCAGATATCACTATGGAAGTTGAGGTAAGTGAGATGACTCCCCAAATGGAGGTTAAGTAATTTGTTTTAGGCTTCAGAGAATCCTATTATTCAGGATCCTTGGCTTTCAGACTTGCAAGAACATCCTTACCTGAACATGTATATTCTCACTGCAGAGGGAGGTAACTGGGGACTGTGAATAACAGAAATGCATTGCAAAATAAAGAGAAACAGACCTGGTGTTACTGTCACGTCATTTCCATTGACAACAGGTCTTTCTTCCTCCTCTTCCTCTGGTGGCTCAATACCTGTCTTCTCCATATTGCTCACAGACTTATTCCTTTTACGTTTGCCTTCAGCCCCGGGAGTGGCACCTGGGAGGATCTGATCTGTTACATTTAACAGCAGCGGAGCGGGTTCTGCTGGAGGCTTCGGGGTGCCGTAATAGTTGTCTGGAGAAAAAAGGAGCAACACATAAACTTGGAGAAATACATTTGCTGCTGCTGCTTCTTTTGTTTTAGATTAATGGGATTACATGAGGTAGTATCTGGTTCATCAGATAATCCAAAGCTTAGGTCAAAATATTTTCTGTGAAGTTAAATATTCACTGTTCATGAAATCTGAATTAAGTTTCTTGGTGACCAGTGATCAAATCACTCTCATAAATGTATACTGTATTAACACTTCCTGAGTACGTAACTTTCACCCAAAAACATGACAAATGGGCAACATGGCAGAGCTGTTTTCTTATTTCAAACCATTAGGAAAATTAGTTTTGTAACACACCACAATACAGGAGTTTCTGAAGGATCAAAAGGACCATAAAATATTGGCTACTTACTATCATATCACCTCCCTCCTTCCCAATCCTTTCACCTGCTTAGAAGGTAAATAATAATTCAACAATTGAGAGATTTGCACTTTTCAGCAATACTTGCACTATCTCATTTTTCATATTTGTCAAAGTTCTTGCTATTTATAAGCTCCAGATTTGTAACAGGCAATGCTAATATATTTTCAAAGAAAGTTGAAACTTTATGCTTTAGGGCTTAAAATTATCTCTAAGTACTAAGGAATTTTGAGAAGACTTAAGGTGGCTGAGAGATTACCCTCTATTTGTCTGTCATGAAATTTCTGGCAACTTCCTCTTTTCAATCATCTACTTTCAGTCGGAAGGGTTACTAGATAAGATAGACTATGGTCTCATCTTATCTATTGATATTTGCCCATTTGCATTTCTAGTACATCTGGGCTCAAAACTGCTTTTTTTACCAATACCTGAAATTTGTCATCAAAAACATAGTAAAAAAAATTAAATTAATAATACAAAAAAAAAATCAAGTCCTTTCTAGAACCAAAAATAAAGAGTAATAGAAGCCATAAAGATAAAAGCATGTTTTTATTGAGTTATCTTTTTTCATTTGCAAGGTGGGCAGTGAACACCTTGCCTTGCAAGTAGATTTTCAGCAATTAGTACAGAAAACTGAAAATACCACCCAGCTCTGAAAAACTTTTCCAAAGAAAAAAGCACCTATGCAAAGCAGTGTTCAAGGCCAGGTTGGATGGAGTCTTGGGTGACATGGTTTAGTGTATGGTATCCCTGCCCATAGCAGGGGGCTGGAATGAGATAACCTTAAGGTCCTTTCCAACCCTAACCATTCTATGATTCTATGATATTAAACTGCTGAAAATATTTTAGACTGTATTACCACTTTTTTTAATTGAACAATTTATGGTTTCTCTGAGACCAAATAATAGTAGCAACTGGCAAAAATAATTCTAACCACATATGAGTAGGACACTAAATAAAGATCTGCACAGTAAACCATCATAAGATGTATTTTGCAGGCAGAGTGAAAATTATTACTGATGCTAGTATGTCTGTGTGTTTCCAATGATTTAGAATGTTCAGCCATACAACCACCTCAATACACGTAATTAATAGAGCAGCCTTGCAACTACTGAATACTCTGGGAAGTTTTCACAGTGGTTTAGCAAAACAGTACCAGGTGTTTCTGTAATTGTAATGCACTAGAGAAGTTTACTGTGTTCAGTGGCCCTCATACTCACTCTGGGTTTAGGGATGACAGAATGAAAACTGACTTGCTGGTTTTTTTTCATTTGATGAGATGGTATCAGGTTTGACACAGAGCCCCAGTGCCATTAGGGCAAAGAGTAGTGCTTTTGCATGGCTGTCTGTGACCACAGTCACACAGTCTGCAGGAGGTCTCTCTGACTCCCAGGGTTAAAGCAGGGAAGCAGGATTTGGGGTCTAAGATGGGGAGGGAAATGTGCATTGATCCACTTGCAAAACTGTACCTCCAAAGTATGTTGAAATTAGATCTGGTCACAGTCAAACTTCTAAGCTGTGATAGTGCAAGGTATTTTGAGAGTACCTGAAAACCAACATTCCTGATGGCAGTGCTCAGTTGGAAGTCTACTTTTGTATCTCCTTAATAGCACGTTATCTTTGCTGGTGAGATTGCATGACAGAAATATTACGTATTTTGAAAAAAAGGATTCTTCTATTTAAAAAATTCCTCCCTGACATAAGCCATTTTACCAATCTGAAAATTCCAAAGTGCCAGAGATGCCTTAAACTCCATGAATCTTGTGAAGTATGCACTGATTTCCACTGATTGCATAGATATCAGCACACAAATCCTAGGTTTACAGGACTAGTGTGATACAAACTGTGAAACTAGAAGTGGCTTTTTTTCCCTCGTTCTTAGTTTTGCCATTGTCATACATATTGAGTGCAGTTGTAATTAGCAGTAATGCTAATACCCTGCATAGTAGATAAGATGTTTCAAATGAAGGGCATGTTCATTCTATTCTTGGATGTTAAACACTTTTTCACTTCAACTGACTGTATGCATTAGTGGCAGACAGAGACAAATGCCATAACACCCCCCCCTCCCCCATGAATATCACATATATAAAAATATAAGAAATAAAAATGCACATTTAAGATTAGGAGCCAAAGAGGGTTTAACTCTTTCAGTCTCAAACTGCAAATGCAGTATAATTTCCAGCTTTTGCCATCTAACATAACATGTTTTGTTCTTTATGAACCAGTAACCACTGATTCAGAAATGAGTTTTGCATTATTTGTTGCTATCTAGCTATCTAGCCAGCCTCAATTCAAATATATGTATAAGCAGTGCAGGTAAAAATAAGAAACTGGCTCACAGATACTGATAACAATCAATGCATCATAAAAATGATGAAAATACAGTTTCAAAGGAAAAAAATATACAGGATGAGACTCCCAGCTATTTCAATGAAGGAGCAATGTGCCTTTAAAGAAGTATTAGAATCAATGTAAACTGGATCTTCTATCATAAGGAGTTTCTCAGTGTCTTGGAATTCCTTGTCTAAGCCTCAGAGTGTAGAGCTAATGGAAGTCTCTCATAAAACCTCAGCAGTTGTCATATCCAGGGATAATGCAGACTGAATGTTTAAACACCATAACTTTTATTGTAATGATGTTTGGAAAATCTCTAATAAACCTAGCTCTTTTTCATCTTGCCTGAGCAAAGGACAGGGTTGGTTCAAATGTTACTGTTGAAACACTAATCGTAAGGTACTGAAATTCAGCTTCCTGCAGGTAGAAAAAGCACTTCAAATAATTCATTTTAATTGTGCTAAATTTAAAAATAATTTAAAAAGGACTTAATAAAAACAAAGCTTACTAAAAGAAAACATATGTCCAATGCTTGTTGGCAGTCAAAAACACAGCAGTTAAGAGCTTTGAAAAAAAGAATGGAGCACAAACCAGAAAACACCTTTATAGCACTGTACAAAACTCCCTTTTGTGTACTGCCTGCTGTTCTGGAACTTGCCTCTCAACAATTACATGGGAGAACAAAAGAAGGACAATTAAATCCTGGAACTGCTTAAATTATTTGGAGTTTTCAGCTTGGAAATGGGACAACTGAAGGGGGATACGGCAGATATGTATAAAACCAGGAAAACCCTGGGAAAGTGCCTAGAAAATGAATGAATGGATGCTTGGCTTCTCACTGCAGGAGAACAAGAGGATGCCCAATGAAATTAGCATGTTTAATGCTAGCAAAAAAGTGGGTTTTCTTTCACGAGGCATAAGACAGTAATAGTATTCACTGTCAGATACTGCCAGTATCATTAATACAGTCAAAAAAGCAATTATATAATATCATGGAAGGAAAAAAAATATGAAAGCCTTTTAAATGTAAAGGCACAGATTATGAATCAAGAGTTCCATATAATACAGATGAGTAGAGCACAGAATGTATCCCTTCATGTCTTCCCTGTTCTATTTTTTGCCTTAAATCTACCAAGGGGTAGTAGCAGAGGCAGAATACAGGGCTATATTTCCCCTTGGTTTGACTCAGTGCTGCCACTCTCTTACTCAGGTGCCTCCTTGTTGTACTTAAAAATGAGCGCATACTCCTCTGCCACCCCAGCACAAAGTCAAGAGGTCAGTTTAAGCCAGCAGGGTTTAAGCTAAGCTCTTTGTGCTGAACCTGACTAAAAGCCTTCATGCAGACAGGGAGGGCAGAATGAGTATTTAATTGCAGAAAACCCACCACTGCTTAATCCATCTTGCTGCTGTGCCTGTTTGCCTCTACTTCCAGGCTGTTTCTGAGTGCAGCTGAATATTGGTCTAACCTAGCCTGTTTGACTTTGCTGCAGGAACAGCTTGGAAGCCATAGCATACTTACAATTACCAACTACTCCTTGCCACCTCTAACCTGTATGAAAAGGTCTACCTGATTCTGCACATAGAGAGTCAGAAAACGTTACTGGGAAGGTTAGCCCTAATGGCAAAGACCAGAGCGGGAAGTCAGAAGAAGCAGAAAAAGGAGAAAATGAGGACAAAGCAGGTATTTTTTTGCTTAACCTGAGCTCACCTATGTCAGGAAGCGTGAGAATTTTATCAGTGAAGTATTTGATGATGAAGCAGTAGATCCTAACTTGCTTCCTGAGAAAAGGTAAGCCTTCTGGAATTAAAAATGACAAAGCATTTGGGTGGCAATAAAGAAGCAAACAATGATGCTGAAATGATAATGAGACTCGGATCTACTGATGGTCACTATACTGACATTCTCAACACCCAGTAATCCCCATTACCAGATACAGTTATAAACGTGTCTTCCACAATGTGCTCCACTTCGTGCTACATCACAAGGACTGACTTGCACTTTCCTCTTCTGGCCTTTCCAAGTACCTTCACCACCAGCTCCCCAGCCTCTCTACCTCTTTTACGAAAGAGCCTAAAATGCAGTATGGAGCAGACATCTCCACTCATAATGAAGGGAGAGGAAAGGCTTTTTGCTGGGTCTCTATCCCTGGCTGTGGAGTGGACATATTCCCTTACCTCTGGCATCACCAGATTGTGGAGGAAGGAGGTTATTACTGGTAAAGTCCCTGCCTCCTGAAGCTCCACTGATCTCATCTAAGAAGTGAAAAAGTTTAGTTTAAAAATATAAGTATTATGAAAAATTAAAAGTGATGCTGAGGAATTGGGTAATTATAGTAAAAATGAACAATCAGACAGAAAACAAGAGGTGTGCCAAGCCAAAATCTTTCAACAAGAGTACTTCCAACTATGGCGTGACTCAGATTCTGAGCACAGAACGAGCACATGTTCCTTTTCACACTTATTTTTAGAGTGGAGGAAACAATACCCAGCTAGCTATGAATAAATCACCACTTCTGCTTATTCAG
Organism: Agapornis roseicollis; assembly: GCA_002631895.1. Lineage (NCBI taxonomy): Eukaryota > Metazoa > Chordata > Aves > Psittaciformes > Psittacidae > Agapornis > Agapornis roseicollis. The sequence continues at coordinate 51,526 of NDXB01017061.1, forward strand.
CACCCTCATTTAGATTGATCTGTCTGTACTGTTTATATAACTTTGAATTGCTGAAGTACCAGTCAAAATTGTATGAGTCAGCCACAACTCTAGGAAATGAAAAACAAACCTTATTTTTCAGTTATTTGAGAAATAACTGCAGATGTTATGATGAATGATAGATTTCTACATATTGTTTTTGTGGTCACTCAGTACTGATAATAAATTAAGGGGAAATTGCACTGTAGTTAAATACTGTCAGGATAGAAGAGTTACATTTGATATTTTAAAGGATTGGAATGGAATACAAAAGTTTAGGTAGGCAGAAGTCAGCTTAATTTTTAATTAAAATAATGAACATAATAAATGTGAATTATTTGATTCAAAGATGACAGATGTATTTCTTTATGACTAGAGGCCTATCAGATCATCAAGAAGCATCTGTTAATAGTCTGTCTGTTTATACTCAATGTCCAGATCGTGATCAGTGACAAGTCCTGTCCCTCAGGGAACTGTAATGGGACCAGTTAAACATCTTCATCAGCGACACAGACAGTGGGATCAAGTTCACCCTCAGCAAGTCTGAAGATGACACCAAGCTGAGTGGTGTGACTGATGAGCCTGAAGGATGATCCCTATTCAGAGGGATGTGAACAAGCTCAAGAAGCGGGAGCTATGTGAACCTCATGAGGTTCAACAAGGCCAAGTGCAAAGTCCTGCACCTGGATTGGCCCAAGTGTCAGTAACAGTATCAATAACAAGCTGGCATGTGAAGGGTTTGAGAGCAGCCTGCGGAGAAACACTTGGGGGTGTTGGTGGATGAAAACCCAGACATCAGCTAGCAATATGTGCGTACAGACCAGAAACCAACCATGTCCTGGGCTGTACCACAAGAAGCATGACTAGCAGGTCAAGGGAGGTGATTGTCCCCCTCTGCTCTGCTCTTGTGAAACCCCACCTTGCAGTCCCAGGCCCCCAACACAAGAGGGATGTCGACCTGCTTGAGTGAGTCCAGAGGAGGGACACACAGATGATCAGATACAAGGAAGAAATTTTTTACAATGAGGTGGTAAAGCACTGAAGTAGTTGCCCAGAGAGGTGGTAGGTGTCTCATCCCTGGAAACATTCAAGGTCAGATTGGATGAGACTCTCAGCAAGCTGATCTACTGGAAGATATCCCAACCCTAACCTTGTCATGGTTTAACCCCAGCCAGCAGCTAAGTACCACTCAGCAACTCGCTCATTTTCTGTATCCTGCTGGGGTGGGGAGGGAGATCAGAAAAAAGGTAAAACCCCACAGGCTGAGATAAGAACAGTTTAATAACTGAAATAAAGTAAAATGTAATAATAATAATAATAGTAATAACAACAGCAACAATAATTAAAAAAGAGGAATAAAACAAACAAACAAAACCCCCTAAATGATGTACAGTACAATTGCTCACCACCCACTGACTGATGATCAGCCCATCCCCAAGTAGAGATCAGTGCCTCCTGACCAACTTCTCCCAGTTTATACACTGACATGCTGTGGTATGGAATACCCCTTTGGCTAGTTCGGGTTAGGTATCCTGTCTCTGCTCCTTCTCAGCCCCCCCTCACTGGCAAAGCGTGAGACTGAAAAGACCTTGATCGGGGTAGATGCTACTGAGCAGCAACTAAACCACTGGTGTGTTATCAGCATTGTTCTCAGACTGAAACCAAAACACAGCACTGCAACAGCTACTAGGAAGAAAATTCATTGTATCCTGACCAAAACCAGGACAATGACCTTTAAAAGTCCCTTCCAACCCAAACTATTCTATGATTCTATTCTATGATTCTATTCTCTAACAAAGGTGCCTGGACATCATCTACATGATAGTAGATGATCGTGATCCCAGATTTTGGAAGCAACAATGAAAGGAGATCTAAAACCAGTATCTCCACCTATAGTGGCCCACAGCCTTCAAGCCCTGGGCCATCAGGCTCAAGTCTTCTTCAGTCTGGAGTCCATGTATTGAGCATTCTTTGGATGCAAATTTAAGTGTAGGTTTCTGGCTGCCTCTGGAAGACAGCAAGACAGAAGGTCTGCGTTTTTAGTATCGCTTTTGGCAGGCCCAGCACACTGGCAGGAAAACCAATTGGGTAAGATCATGCATGTTTGAAACTCTCAAACTTTGCATTAAATTTTCATGGCCAACATAGCCCAAATGGATGGGTCACAAACAGCTTATTTGAAGGTTTTGGTACTGTGGGCAATGGATGTTGAAGATAGGAACGATTCCTAAATGCAGGCTTCATGGACCTCCTAAACTTTGTGTAGACCTCCAGAAGCCAACCATGTGGCATTACCATACTCTCACTTTACAGTGCTGTCAGATCCACACATCAGATTCACACACTGCTGAGGAAGTATATCCACTCAATTGGCATCTTCTTGTGAAAGTATTTTTTATAACATTTCTGATCACCTGTACATGTCATTTGGAGCATCCTTCTGTATGTCATGAAGCATGTTCTGCAGTACAAATACATAAGTACAGAATATTTTTAAACTGAAAAAGCTCTATCAAAATTCTTACAATCATCTTGTGAAACTTCCAAAGAGGAAAACAGTACATAGACATTGTTAAAATACAATTAGTGATGTATTTTAACTAAATTCAAGACAATTACCACCTCTTTAAGGGAGCCTAGCAAACTTCTTTTCACCCACTCACCCTGAGTGAGTAATTTATTTTGACTGGTGACTATACTATAATTAGGGCTTTTTTAATCATTGCTGTAAGGTTGGGTGAGTAGATTCTGTTCTTGGGTTCATACATTTTCATGATGGTTTCGCAATGCTGCTTGATGGATCAAAGTTATAGAACTCTTAGCATGGTGCCAAAGTACATGGAATTTAAAAATGAAGCCTGCTAAAGCCTTTAGATTTTAGATTTAAGTTGGTATTATTTTTACTCATAATCTTGTGTCATTGGATGGCAGAGGCCAGGAAAGGTCATAGTTCACACTTTTCCGGATTTGGGGGAAAAAAGTTATTAAATATAGATTTGCAATTATGTTTTTCAACAACAGCTCCTATTTTCTATTGTGTTCTCAGGAAGATTTACAAGCAAAGTTCTGTTTTTACTAAGATCTTTGCTGCTACTTTTAGCTTCTTTACTTTTAGCCAGAGACTGAAGATCCCAGAGAAGTCTTCACCCTTCTTTTAATAACCAAGCTTTTGAATCCTAATTGATTAGCTCTCTGTGCCTCACTGGTACATAAATGTCTGAATTAAAAATACAAATTAAAATTTATTTACTTTGGGAGTACTGTCAGAATGAGTTACACATGATATACAGAACTAATTCCATACTTGTATGGAATTAGTATGTATACTAATCCCCAGGGCTACTTGTTATAAAATCTGGTTTTCTCCCTTGCTATTTTCCATGTATACTGGGCCATACTATACTATGGCTGAAGCTACTCAAAAGGAATATTTTCTGGAGATTTCAGAGTTCTGCTGGAACAGAGGTGTCAGAGTTATTGCCCATGCATTCCCAACAAACACTTGAGCATTTTCCTGGCAGGGGCTGTCCAGCTGCTTCCCAGATACAGGCAGATTTTTGATTCCTTGTGGTGCTGTGACTCTTCCTCAGGCAGAATTCTCATTTGGGTTGGTCTCTGCAGCTTCTGCTAACAGGCATTAGGCGGATATGCTAAGTTCTGTGTCAACTAATGACATTTTAATAACTGGCTTCAGGATTGTCTATTCATCTACATTAAAATTAAATCACTAATTATAGCTGTGGATTTTTGCCCAAGAGAGTTCTGGCCCCCAGTGAGTGCCATAGCAGAAGAAGTTTCTGAATTCACAAATACAGGAAAGGAGACAGATGGGCTGTCAAACCTCCCAACATGATAGACCTGTTCTTTTCTTTCTATGGACAACAACTGTCCCCAGTAAAAATCTCCATGTTTTTTCCAGACAGACTGGGAGAGACTGTGAAAGTGAGGACATATGACTTTGATTTGATTTCTTGATTGGCATTTTTCAAGTATCAAATCAAGTTTTGTAATCTTAAGGTACTGATAGAGTATATCGGATCTGCATAAGTGATGACCTAAAAATATTCTGATTTTCAGAAATTTTGAAGTCATCAAAATTAAGGCATACAAAGTTAACTTTTGTCTAAGAAAATATGTTTTCCTCTAAGATGTAACTTCATTCTCTACTGTATTTACTTCATTCTTTATTGTATTTCAGAGAGTTCAGACTCCAAAGTATTTTTCATCTCTGTTTCCATAGTTCCATCTCACATAGATGCTTGCTCTGTTAACTGAAGCATTTTTTTTTCTTTCTTTTTTTAAGTACTAGGTAGATTTATCCTATAAATATTCTGCATTCCTTAGATTTTGTTGATTAGACTTTTAGCTATTTGCAGTGGCTCATCTAGAAATTGGCACATATGCAAGATTAATCCCTAAAAACTCTGTGTAAAAGTACAAGACGCAAGTCAAAAGAACATTTTCACCTTTACAGAACCTGATACTGCCTGAAATCTTTATATCATCCCCTTAATTCCTACCAAGAACAAACCATGTGAACCCTCTTGATCCCTAAATCTCTCACAGCTGGGAAATAACAGTTCTCCTGTCAGACCTGGGAATCCCATGGGTTGAAGGTGTAAATACATTTCAGGTAAAGTAACTATAAACCATCCCATGTTAAGTCCAGGTGCGGGTGGCTATGGAGACAGAACTGTCTTGCTTTAAGACTCCTCAAAGATTAAAGTCCTGACCTTATTTCTCCCAAATATTCTTCAAGCTTGTATTTCTCTCTGAGCAGCAGAACAAATCAATTTTAGATAATGGCCTGGAAGAGAGATGTCTGCTTATCAGATGCAGCAGTGTGCTGCACAGACTACACATCATCACAGATCTCCCAACCACCAGCAAGTATGAAGTGACTTTGAACTTCCAAGTTTTGCTGAGCACACTGTACAAGAAATGAAAAATCTAGATAGGTCCTTTAAAAGGCTACTCTTACTTATTTAAGGAAAACTGTGGACAAAGGGACAGGAATCAATAATTAATATGAAAGGGCATTTGGACTTCGAAAGCAAATATCACAGAGGTATGAATGAAGTATAATGGAATGAGACTGTGCAACAATACAGCTTGATAAATACATATTTTATAGTATTTCACGAATTTTAAAGCAATTCTGTCATCTGACCTTATGTTCTAAAAAGCAGTAGTACAATCTGAAACCTTTACTTTCCAATAAATGAGGCACAGTTCCATTCTGAAACAGTATATTCTTTGCTGCAGCTAAGCAGAGATACTGAGATACTTCTTGCCACAGCACATATATCTCTTTTTTTTTTGTGAGCTGGCTGTTGTCTGGATTCAGCCCTTGCGAGGTCACTTGTTATTGTATCTGATCCCTAAATAATACAAGGGAGTAGTTTTTTAACTCATTTCACTTTTGCTGCTTAGATAGAATTTAGCTGTCTAGTTTAAAGTAACCTGCTCTCTACCCATCTTCCCTGGGTAGTGATCTTAGGTGGGATGAATCAACCTCTGGAAGTTCACGTCTTTCTTGATGACCCTACAAGAAGAAACCTTTTAGATGACTAATGATAGATGAAATGATTAAAAGCTTTAATAACCAAGATCCCAACACACTGAATCATGCTATTGCTTTCTGCCATCCTTTGAAGATTTAGGCTTAAAAAAATTATGTGATTGCCTACTTCACTTAAACTATTATTTTATATAATTTATACACTATTGCTAAGGCTCTAGTAGAAGTAAAATTTCTTTGCCATATTAGAGAACAGCTTGCAGCAGAGTCCTTCCCTTTTGACAGTAGTGCCTACATGGTTTTACACCTTTACAAATGATCTGGAAAGAAAAGACGACAAAAGACTAAAAGCATTTCTAGAAGAAAAAATTTATCTATTTAGTCTGGGACATGGAAATGGATGCTTCTGAGGGTTCAGAAGGACTGAAAAAAAAAGAAAAAAAATGTAAGTGTATGGGAAGGTATTACATTCAATGAAATTTATCATTGATAAATATAAATCAGGCAATCAGGTTGTAAAATGAGTATCCTTTCTAGACAGATACTGGCATTACTGCAGACATATCATTCTACACTAGCAGCTTTCTTCTGCTAAACAAAGGTGAAACTGTAAACTGGAAGGCAGATTATGGAAAGAACAGAATGATATGTAATGCAAATCATCAGTAATATGTTTAAGAACTTTATTGTATACAGTACTGGCCCAAACTCTTTTAAGGAAAAAAATTACAGAAATATTGCACATTCTGAGAAAAGCAAATCAAAATATAAACATCCTATAATAAAAATAAAATACATTTCAGTGCCAACACCAAATGTATTTATTACAGAATCATAAAATCACAGAATGGTTTGGATTGGAAGAGACCTTAAAGCTCATCCAGTTCCAACCTCCCTGTCACAGGCAAGGAACTTCCACTGGATCAGGTTGCTCCAAGCCCTTGTGTCCAACCTGGCCTTGAGCACTGCCAGGGATGGGGCAGCCACAGCTTCTTAGGGCAACCTCTGCCAGGGCCTCACCACCCTCACAGAGAAGAATTTCTTCCTAATACCTAATTTAGATCTACCTTCTTCCAGTTTAAAGCCATCACCCCTTGTCCTATCACTACTTGCTTTTATAAAAATGTAATCTTCATGTAATAGGGCAGTAAAAAGGAAGGCATATGATAAAAGTAAATAAATACAAAAGTTATGTAAAATTAAATATGAGAGATTGAAGGTCAGTGAGAAGAAACACCTGCATTCAAAATGAATTAAACTGCAGAACTTCTGAAATTTTTCATATCAAGTTTTGAATAAAAACTGGGTATGAGTTTGAAGAACACTCAGTTATAAACCAGAAATTTCTGAGAGATTACCTACATGTCAAGTCAATTCATAGTTGCTACAGATCTGCCTGAAAATACTGTGTGTAGGGGACCACAGACCACATGAAGTTTACTCAAAAATAGATATTGTAGAGGTCTTATAGTCCTAAGAATTGCCTGATCTGTCTTTTGCATGAGACAAGATGCTGGATGGATGTCCCCATCCCTGTTTTGATCAGTGGTGTTTCCTTTTTTCCATAGGAGTTTAGGTGTATTTTAAAAGCTGCATTTATAGACACTTTATACAATTTCATATTGGCATTTTCTCTGTGTTATAGTTGGAAACCTGTCATCTCCAACTTCCATGACAACCTCAAGAAGGCACTCTAGACCGTTAATTTAATCTGACATTTCTTCAAACCTGTTTTTTTGAGGGAAGAAAAAAAAAGAGATCCCTGTAGTCAATCAGGTTTTGCATTCATTTATTCCAAGCTGCTACCAGAGAAGTTATCTTGCCAGTTGGAGAAGTATATAGGGAATCCTTGCCTCATGTGTCTAAAAAGGCATCTGCAGATTGTCCTGGATAGCCATCTTGCACAACATGAATAAATTAGACATTCCCTATTGGTTCTTTCCTTAAGGAGATGTTAGAATAAATAAAAATACTTTTCAGAGACTCACAGTAATTCCAGGTAAAGAAAACAGACGGAGTAACTTCCAAAATAACCCCTGAGAAAAACAATACAAATTCTGTATTCATCAACAGATTATTATTTTGCAACACTGATGTGAATGATAAGTGATTTTTAAGGAAATTTGATATTATAAGTCCTAAATACTAAGCGAAACCAAAACATTCAGTGGAGACTCTGTGTTCCCATTTTCCCTTAAAGCCAGTTTGCTATTTCTTTCTAATGTGGTATTTTTTTTAACTAATTGCTATCGACCACCTTGGTCCCCATACAACAGAGATATTGATTTTTACTTTTCTCATGGGAGTTTTAATCCATAACTTTACTACCAGAGGGTTCTTCTGCTATAACAAGGAATTTTAGCTTGTCAAGAGGTCATTTATCACATGAAGATGCATGATGAGGCAATCCCCAGTCCTAAAAACCTGTCTTAAAAAATACAACCCACCTGTCAGGTAACACAACCTTCAGCCAGGAGGGAAAAAAAGGTTTAAAAACTAATTGATTTTGAGTTATTCTGAAAAATTCAGGTTAGAAACAAACTAACAGATATTGGGAATGATGTAACCGATATTTTCTAGGGTGAGTTTAGCACATGTTAGTAGAAGAACAGAGTAGGAAAACAGATAATCCTGGAGTCTCTAGCAAAATTAACTTGGCCACACTTAATGAGTCTTCTGGCTCCTAAACTATATAATCAGGCCCCTTCTGACTTGTTCTTATTCAGGCCCCATAAATCATGAGTGTCACAGTGTCATTCTTCCAAAAGAAAGAGTGGAAGGTCATCTTTGTCCACGGTTCCTTTCTGGGAGTGCAAAGTGAGACACTAAGTATACCCTGACATCCCACTGCCTCTTTTCTTTGCCCATGAGGCTATCAAGAAGCTGGCCATGAAGCTATCAAGAAAGTGTCATCATCACCATAAAAGCCTGTGAATACTGCATCCGACTGGTATTCTTTAAATATGGATAGGACTGCTGTGGAAATGTGTGGGATATAGGTGCTTCCTACTCATTTCTCAAATATGACTGATTTGAGGCACAAATAGAAACTTTGGTCCCAAGGCCGTGGAGGTCACTGTATTCACAGAACTGGAGAAATGCAGCTGCTGTCAGTGCTTGATTCAGTTGAGTGTTATTATAGAATCATACAATCAACTAGGTTGGAAAAGACCTTCAGGACCACTGTGTCCAACCTTTACCCTAGAACTGTTGAGTCCACCACTAAACCATGTCACTAAGAGCCTCATCTATATGTGTTTTGAACACTTCCAGGGATGGTGACTCCACCACTTCCCTGGGCAGCCTGTTCCAATGCCTGATCACCCTCTTGGTGAAGAATTTTTTCATAATATCCAATCTAAACCTCCCCTGGTGCAAGTTGAGGCCGTTTCCTCTTGCCCTTGGGAGAAGAGACAGACCCCCACCTCACTTCTTTCAGGCTGTTGTAGAGAGTGATAAAGTGCCCCCAAGCCTTCTCTTCTCCAGAATAGACAGCCCCATGTCCCTCATCAGACTTGAGCTCCAGACCCTGCACCAGCTTCATTGCCCTTTTCAGGACCTGTTCCTGTACCTCAATGTCTCTCTGGTAGTACGGAGCCCAGAACTGAACACAGGATTGAGGTGCAGCCTCACCAGTGCCCAGTACAGGGGGATGATCACTGCCCAGGCACTGCTGGTCACACTGGTGCTGATACAGGCCAGAATGTTCTTGGCCTTCTTGCCCACATAGGCACAAACTGGCTCATGTTCAGTGGCCATCAACATGCACCCAGCACCCTGGGCAACTTTCCAGCCACTCTCCCCCAAGCCCGTAGCATTGTCTGTAGGCTTTCTCCCCTCCTTTAACACCCATCTTGCACTCTGTACATGGCCAGATCAGTAGTACTGGTCTTTTGCCCTACAGCTGTTGTGAATCAAGTGCAGGACTTGGCACTGAGCCTTGTTGAGCCTCATACCATTGGCCACAGCTCATTGATCCAGACTGTTCAAATCCCTCTGAGAGCCTTCCTACCCTCAAGTATATCAACACTCTCATCCAGCTTGGTGTCATCCATAAATTTACTGAGGGTGCACTAGAATCCCTCATCTAGATCATCAATGAAGATACAAAACAACATTGGTCCTGAGGGACACCACTAGTGACCAGTCACTAACCATTATAACTCTAACCCTAGCTGAATGGTCCAAATTTTGTCTTTAATAAAAAAAGATACAGCACAAATTGGATTTCCAGCAGTGAGAGCTGTAGATGCAGCTGATCAACAGCAGAATGAATAATTGTTAGAAGATGAACAGAGCTTTCACTTTGTCTCTCTAAGATGACATCTAATAATTGCCTGAAGGCAGTTAGACTAATAACTAAAAACACAGGTAGAGTAAATGAATAGTTATTCACTAGATTGCCTTTTTAAATAATTTCAACTGGGGAAAAAAAAAGAATGAAAAAAGGAAAAAAAAAAAAAGCAATAGCTGCAAAATCTGGGCTTTTTTCTTCTCTGTCAAGGACAGACAAATATTGTTGATGTGTGGTCTGCACAGTCATTACAGATTGAAGCCAACATGCACAACTGTCCAAGTGTTTCTTATCTCTCTCTTTCTCATTGACACACTGTGTTGCCCGAGGCTACTCTTTGTTGGCTGTCCTTGTTTTGCCTGCGTGCTTTATTTCTGATTCTAAATCCTGTTCTGGGGTAAAAAGACTTTTCTACTTTGTCATGGATATCTTTTGACTCTGCCCTGTGAGCCAGTGAAAGCCACAAAGGGAATTAGATGCAGAAACATGTCTCCATGTGGTTTTATTTCTTGAACAGTGCATATGATAAATATTCTCTGGTAATGCAAAGTGCTGGTAAGGTCCTAAGGAAAGGCTAGAGGGCTATTCTCCAGTCAACACTGCTCTATGAAAACACAAAACAAAGCAGTTTTGTATTTAGGTAAAGTATACATCTGTGAATGAAGGAATCTTCCAATCTGCAATAATACAGTGCTTTTAAGACTCATACAATTATTCATGTTTCCCCTGTGAAATAAAGAAGTCATAATCTCAAATTCTAAATGTATGAAATTGCCCAATGTTTTAATTCTAGCAAAACCTTTACAGAAGACCTGCATTTTCCAGGACCTTCATTCCATCACAGCTACCAAAGATCAGCATAAATAAAACACTTCCAGCAAGGTTAATGGATTTACTGTGTTAGGAAGGAAATGCAAAGATCAACCAGTTAAAAAGTGAAACAAAGGGTTTTTTTTGGGTGATCCTTGAATGATTACATGTGACAAGACTCACCATATTTACTCTTGTAAATGGCAACTAATTTCTTTTTAATTTTTATTCTGGAAAGAAAATGGTTGGGAAGAGTCACAAAGTAATAACAACCTTGAACACTTACGCAACACTTCACAATTCAAACTGCTTCAGAAATATAAACCAATTAAGCTGTCGTTACAATTTATGCTAAGGGAGACAAGAAATACGTAAACAAAGTCAAACAGAGACGCAGGGCTCCAAACTACAGTTTTATGAATTACAAATCACAGAAACAGTTTAGGGATGTAGAGCACAGGAGACTGGGCTAATCCTGGAAACCAGAAGATAAGACCAGCGAGAAGACTGAATAATAGCTAATACCTTATTACCTAGTAACTGGTGAACAGTCATGTCTTTCTATATGCAACAGAGAACATGTAAGTACACCACTTGGCTAAACAAGTATTGCCAGCTGTGCCGTTCATCACTGCAAACATCTATTGTTTATTAGCTTATTAATGACTTCTGTGAAATACCTGATTTACTGTTCAATAACCCCTACCAGATCTGTCTAAACTGATAACCAAAGGGCAAATAAAATCAGTACCCACACCAGACCACTAGATGATTTAAAGAGGCATATCCATACTAGTGGTTCCTTTTAAAAGCACGTTGTTAACATCAGAAGCATAAATGTTAATTAGCGTAATGGCTTCATTCAGCAGTTTCTTTTCTACAAGGCAATTTGGATCAGAAACCAGCTCTTCTGTTTGAAAGGGCAAGTTCTTTTTAATTAGGACAGCTACTCCATTGGCACTAGTAATAAATGAGAGAAGAGATAAAGGTCTCACCCACCAGGATTTCCCATTTTTTGTTTCCATGTAGCATTCAGTTTTTCAGACAAAAACAGTTTTATTCAGGAAAAAAAACCCAAACCCCCCAGAAAGTCCCCATTTCTTTAATTTTAATGTAGGCATTTTGCAAACTTTTATTTTCAGTCCAGATATTCTCGTATGGTCATTTTTGAGATAAATTCTCCTCCCTGCTTGCTTGAGTGAGCAGAACAGTAGCTTTAGGTCATTGCTATTCCATTGGATTATCCCCCTAAGGCAGGGGTCTGTGCCAGAGTGAGACTAGTTAAGACAAAGCTTCAAAGGCTATTTAATTTCGAGCCTTCTCTGCTTTTGTACATCTCTCACCCTTCAATCACGCTCTGACCCTGTCAATGCACAAGCATGCAACTGGGAGAGGACAGACTGCTCTTAGCAACGGTAATGCCCAATGTCTTGCCTAGTGCTGACCTGAGCTTCAAAGCAAAGGGGCTCTCATTTGAACCTGGAGAAATCAGAACATGAACAAACAGAAGTAGCAAAAAATGTGTGGGCTGAGGAGAAAGAGTCAGGAACCCATGACTGCACTGGAAAGGCAGGAAACCTCATCATTCTTGCTTAGACTGGAAAAGCCTTATGAGATTTCAAAAGGTCATTGCCAGTTTCCCCTCTTAAATATTGGGATGCTTTATGACAGAGAAGTTTAGACTCTTATTAATTCAGTTCCTAGTGACATTTCTTAACCCAATTTTTTTAACTGCTGGGCATCTGTACATACTGGGCATATGCAGTTACTGGTTCCAAAGGGTGGTCTTGATTCACCACTAAGGTAAAGGTGTCGGACAAGCAGTGATGGGACAAGACAGGATGTATCCACCAAGGCATAAGACAAGATGCCTATAAAGATACTGCTTTTGATTCATACCTGTGATGCTGTGGTAAAAGACAAAGAATACCCTATGTTTCATAGCTGAGGGCACTCATGAGGCTGCAGTCACCCAGTTACCACACATGTCAAAGCAGCAGAATGCAAAGGCTGATCTTGATACTCTTAGAGGCTCTGAAGTACCATGATGTTACAGGTTCTGAGACTCGCAGGTACAGGTCACACTCTTGTCCACGAAAGAGCAAAGGATGAGAAGGACTAGACATGACTGGGATGAGAAACAGGAGTTGGTCTTCAGCTAGTTAATAGGGTATGAATTCCTTCCAGACTCTAGTGCTGGTCTCTGAGATTGTGGGCAAATTAGGTGTGGAAAATCATGGCGTATGGTTTTCTACAGATAGTTGTAACTAGTAGGCAAGAATATTTTATGAACTTTTATTTATCTGTTACAGACCGCCTGATCAAGAGGACTCTGTGGATGAAGCGCTCTACAGAGAGTTAGGAAAAGCCTCATACTCGCAGGCCCTTGTTCTCATGAGGGACTTCAGTCACCCTGATATCTGTTGGAGCGACGGTACGGCCCGGCACAAGCGATCCAGGAGGTTCCTAAATTGTGTGGAAGTCAACTTGCTTCTGCAAGTAATAGAGGAGCCAACAAGGAGACGTGCCCTGCCTGACCTCGTGCTCACCAACAGGGAAGGGCTTGTTGGGAATGAAACACTCCAGGGCAGCCTTGGATGCAATGATCATGAGATGGTAGAATTCGAGATCCTCAGGACT
>NDXB01017062.1:0-12302 GCA_002631895.1 Agapornis roseicollis
CTTTCAACCAGTTCTCGATCCACCTCACTACCTGATCATCAAGCCCACGCTTCCTTAGCTTATATATGAGGATGCTGTTGGAGACAGTATCAAATGCCTTGCTGAAATCAAGAAAAAACACATCTACTGCTCTACCATCATCCAACCTCCTCATAGAAGGCTATAAGGTTGGTCAAACATGACTTCCCCTTGGTAAAAACATGTTGGCTGCCCTTAATGACCCCCTCATCCTTGATATGTTTAGAGATGGTGTCAAGAATAAGTTGTTCCATCACCTTTCCAGGGATGGAGGTAAGGCTGACCGGTCTATAATTACCCGGGTCCTCCTTCTTGCCCTTTTTATAGACTGGCATGACATTCGCCACCCCCCAATCCTCAGGCACCTCTCCCATTTCCCATGACTTACCAAAGATGATTGAGAGCAGCCTAGCAATGACCTCTGCCAGCTCCCTCAGCACTCGTGGCTGTATTCCATCCGGACCCATCGATTTATAGATGTCCAGATTGTTTAACTGATCCCTAACCCAATCCTCATCTACCAAAGCAAACTCCTCCTTTATCCTGACTCCTTCTGGGCTCTAGGAATCTGGGGGCTGCCAGGGAGAGTCCGCAGGATTAAAGACAGAGGCAAAGAAGGCATTCAACGCCTCCGCCTTCTTTATATTCTCTGTCTGCAGGGCACCCACCTCATTCAGCAGTGGGCCTATATTACCTCTTGTGTTAGTTTTACACGCTATGTATTTGAAGAAGCCTTTTCTATTATCCTTAACCCGACTTGCAAGATTAAGTTCCAAGGAGGCCTTAGCTGTCCTAATTGCCTCCCTACATCCTCTAACAACTGTCCTATATTCCTCCCAAGTGGCCAGCCCCTTCTTCCATAATCCATAGATTCTCTTTTTCCACCTGAGTTTGCTCAGCAGTTCCTTGTTCAACCATGCCGGGCTCCTGGCTCCCTTACTTGATTTGCTACCCACTGGGACACTCTGATCCTGAGCTTGGAAGAAGTGGTCCTTGAATGCTGACCAACTATCTTGTGCCCCTTCACTACCTAGTATCCTTTCCCATGAGACCTCCCTTAACAATTGATTGAAGAGGTCAAAGTTCTCCCTTCAGAAATCCAGAAATGCAGCCTTGCTAGGTATTCTATTCCTCCAACACAGGATCCTAAACTCCACCATCTCATGGTCACTGCAGCCAAGACTGCCATTGACCATCACTGCTTCAGACAGACCCTCCTTGTTAGTGAGTACTAGATCCAGCAGCGCTCCTCTCCTAGTTGGTTTGTTCACCATTTGCATTAAGAAGTTATCATCAATGCATTGGAGGAACCTCCTAGACTGTGAATGATTGGCCATGTAAGTCTTCCAAGGCATGCAGTCATGAGTCTGCTTTCAGTTGTCTGTAGAAAGCCTCATCAACTCCTTTGTGTGGATAGGCTGTGTAACAGCAGACATTTTGTGAGCAGTCCAGAGGCCTTGGTGTAAGGCAGCCTGCCTGAGAACAGAAATGGAGTCGAGATAAACTGAAGGCCACGGATTAGGGAGTAAAAGAAACACCAGCTGTAAGAACTCAGAGGTAGGCGGAGGAGAGTGGGAGCTGGGAAGTTCTGGGGCTCAAGTTCCCAGGACAGTCTTATCCAATCCTAGCATTGTTCAGGGTTAAGGTGCTCAATCAACAATTGCCAAATCCATGTAGCTGTGCTAAGAATATACAAGGTTGACACTTTGTCTAATAAATTGGCATTTGCTTGATCACATTGATTGTCTCAGCGTTGTCCATGACTCCAGCGTCAACACCTTCATCCTGATCAGGAGGTCTATAATAGACACCCACAGCTGTATCACCCGTACCAGCCTGCTCCTTAATTTGTACCCACAGACTTTCCACTTACTCCTCATCAGCTCCTGGACAGAACTCAACACATTCTAGTCGCTCTCTCACATAAAGAGCAACTCCACCACCTCACTTTGCTGACCCATCTTTCCTATAATGGACATAGCCATCCATGACCACATTCCAGCCATGTGAGCTGTCTCACCATGTCTCTGTAATTGCCACCAGATCATAACCTTTAGACTGCACACAGACTTCTAACTCCTCCTGTTTATTCCCCATGCTGTGTGCATTGGTGTACAGGCATTTCAGGGAGCAAGCAGAGCGTGCTAGTGGCACCCTTGGGAGGCAGGAGGCCTTCTGGTCTACATTAATACTAGAACAACACCCCACTAGTTCAAACCCAGCTACAACCCCCTCCGACTTTGAATCTAACCTAAAGCTCTGTGAGTAAGCTCCGCTAACTCTTGCCCTAAGCTTAGATAGATTCCTGAGTTTAGTTATCCTTCACTGGCACAGAGGGATTGCTTGCATTTCATTTTTACAATTGTGCATTTCTCAGTTCTCATCTTCTCAATGTGTCTCAGGACCTTCATACAATTAGTCTGATTTGTCATGCAGCCTCAGGGGAAGAAACAACCCTCCCCCTCACAAAAAAAAAAAAATCTACAGGTGGCATAAGCATTTTGTTGAGTTTATCTTAGTATATAAATATCTTGTACACGTCCCCTATTTTACAGAAATGGCCTATCAATCACAGAGTGAGCATGGGAAACCATGCAGTAAGTGTGCTTGTGCATTTTGGAGAGAAAGTAGAGTTTAGTATTAAAAGGAGTTTCCTGCATTGCACACATTGTACTAAGCACCTGCACAGCTCTGACAATTTCATAGGGCAAGAGCAACATTGAAAGACATGGGCCTAGATATCAACACTAGAGGGAGAAAGTAGTCTCATAATAATATAAGGGATTATTTCTTATTCTCAAAAACGAAACAAGATGGTTTTTTGGTTTTTGTTTTTTCCAGAAGGATTTGTTAATTCGGTTTTCTCTCCCCCATTCTTGTGCAATCAGGAAGAGTGATGTTGAGCTTATCTGGATAAGTGATGCTCATGTTCAAATTGGGCAGGATGCTCAAACAAATCACTTTTCAATAGCTACAAACCAGAAAATTCTTACAACCTAAAGCTCCTTTCTGTTTGAAGTAGTAATAAGAGTATGTAGTGTTAGCCAGAGCTGAGCTGCTGCAAATGGAGTTAGTGTTCTACGTTGGTATATATGCCTAATTGAGCAGAGCCGGGAGTTCCAGGATGGGAATAATGGGCACAGATAAAGCAGAAAGTGGCAAACAGATAAAGAAGAAAGTGGCAAAAAGATGTCTTAAATCTGCTTCTAGCTTTGGATTGAACAGGAGGAAAACCCTCTGCCAATGAAAACTGTTACTGGTAGTAACAGCCTATACCAAAAGTTTGGCTGCTAGCCAACAGCAGTTGCCCTGTGCCAGATTCCTGTGAGGGAGGCAGTGCGGACCTGTTACTTTCATGTGCATAGAGTACAAATACAAAAGCTCTTGTTGCTGTTCTTGTTGTTAAAGCAAAGCTGGCAAATATTTTTGTTTCCTACAGCTAGTCTTGGCAAGGCCTGAAAACCACCTTTGCACAGTGAAGCACCTGTATAAAGGAGAAGTAAGCAACAACAGAAAGCTAGCAATAACTGCATGAAGGTGAATTTCTTTTGTCATGCTTTATGTCAACTTCTGAAATATTTTTTTAAGGCAAAGCTATCTTGAGAGTCCAGAAACCAGCTGAGTACAGGAGCTTGCCTCTGTGTTTTAATGAAATGAAACAGGACAAAGTAACAGTACGTGAACTTGTAATCCTTTTTTCTACCCTGAGTAATCACAATTAGACAAATATTTTTATATTCAGTGGTGAAAGTCACTCAGCAAACTGCATTGCAGTACATGCAATACAGAATTACAGGGTTTATACTTCTGTTCGGCAATAAAACAGTTCTTTTACAGCAGGTGCCAGAAGGCTTCCAGGAAAATTAGAACAGAATTGAAAGGTAAAAGTCCTGCCATTGCTTCCCAGGTATTCTGCATTCCCATACCATAAACTTGGATACATTACTAAAAACTCTGACTAGTCAAATCTACTCTGGACATTTGGACACTTTGGTCCAGAAATCAACAAAGAACATAATTTTGAAATCTCCACTATTTTCCTTAAAACAGACAAGGCTAGATACTTGGGAGTACAAAATAAAATGCAAAAAAAATCTAAGTAAATAGTTGTATCTGAGAAAAAAATCACATGCCCTTAGATTAGTTTGATTCAAGGATAAAATTTTATCAATGTATGTATGTATGTATGAGGGATGGTGGGGTTTTTCTTTTATGAGATGACTCCACTAAACACCAGTTGCAGCAGCCTCTTATGACCACATTGCTTATATATGTTTTTGCAAGCACTGTAACTGGCAGGAGTACATTGTTCAGCACATAAATACCAGGCAACAGGGACCATTTTATTGTTTGGCTGATGCAAAGTACAGCTGTGCAAGGTTGACAAATCCAGCATTTCTTTGTGACAGTTCATTGTGTAGATTCTTAATACTAGGGCTAATCCTGAAGCATGTATTTAGGCAAAAGTCCTGCTGCATATATGCCAAATCAGTAAAAAATTCAGGTTCAAACCAGTAAATACTAGCATATGAGCAAGCTGTTTGAGGACCACAGGCAACGCAGAGCTGAACACTCTGAACTGCTGCAGTCACCCACTTAGTAGAATTTCTACCATCAACATATCATGAAATCCAGCAGGCAGGACGATAATAAGTCTTTTGTCTTTGCACCTTCACAGTCCTAAGAGTGTCTGTCCAGGATCCACAGATGTGGAGTGCCAAGAGAACAGGTTACAAACTGATGGCTTGGCTGCAGTTAGTCACAGTCCTTCATGATGAAATTACTTAAAGAAATTTATTTTGGAATTTAATTACAGAAAAATACTGAAAGAAATTAGGAGATAGAGGGATCTCCCTACTATTTACACACATAATTCTGACTGGAAGAACTAAGAAATATATAGAAATTGTCCTCTGACTGTAAAATGGCATTAGAAAAGGCTTTAGAAAGTCATATATCAAGAGCTATTTGAATGAATACCTCTTTAAATTTTATTAACCCCAGTTACACAATGCCATAAACACTTACTACACCTAGCAAAAAAGAATGACAACACTTAAGTGTATATATTTTTAAAGACAGCAGGTCTCAAGAATAACTACAGCAGGAAATAAAGCTTTCCTTATATTTCTCCTTAAAAATAGTGCTTCTTCCCTATCATCAGACCCACATATACACATTTATGCAATTTATTGGTTTAGCTTTCTATATTGATAGGACACATTTCTCTTTGGTGTACATACCTATGTGAATGGATCTAACATAATTTTGAAACACAAAAATGGAAAAAACATCAGCCATAAACAGAAACCTCCACAGTATATTCAACCTTGGCATTAGTAGATGCTCAGGATAGATTTATTAACAACACATCTCTCAAAACTCTTTCCCCAAAATAGAAAGACCAACAGAAGAGTTTGAAAATTACACAACTGACACATTGTGAGAACATGGGTGGCAAAATATATTGCCAACATTCTGGGTTCTTCTTTCAGAATGAAATGTCTTAACAGAAATGTGTAGATGGTTCTAGACAGTGGGTTGCACTTCATGTAAAAAAAAATTAAATAAATGTCATGCTTCACTTCACACACTAACTTCATGATGAGAAGCCCAAGAAAAAAATCTGACATGACAAAAAATTCCGTTCTGTCACTAAATCTGACCATTTGTTTAACTCAAAGTTTGGAAGACCAAGTGAATTTGAAGGCATTTCTTTTGAAATACAAACTTTTTCCTCCTTTTCCCACTCACAGTAACATAATTCTGTGTATCACAAAAGTCTTTTAAATTTCTTCTTAGAATTTCTCACATTTTATTTGATTCAGCAATTCTTCTAAAATAATTATGTGGGGAATTTCTTGGGTGACTATATTCCTTTGGATGGATCAGAACATTTTCAGTGAAACTCAATTTGACATATTTGATTTAAATTTTCTGTGCTACTAAAGGCAAATATTAAACAGTATTAGACTCAATTTAGTGTTCACTAGAAAGGCTTAAAATTCTGTAGATATTTCTCATTCCATAAGAAGGTTCATTCTTTAAAGGAATAAAAAGGGAAGGCCAGAACAAAGGCTTTGTTTTTCCTTCTAAGCTTTTTTCCTTCTAAGCCAGGACATGTATAAGACTTTACTGCACTTACTTATGTTTGGCTTTAGACATACATATTTTCCCAGGATTATTTTCTTTCTTTCTAATGCACTCTTATTTGACTAAACTTTTTATAGTGTTGTCATTTATGCTGTTTCTCAGCCACCTTCTTTCACTTAGCCAGTGCATCACAAAGGTAAAATTAATTGGTAACTTAATGAAATAACTTTGTCTCAACAGCCCGTTTTCACTAAAACTCATTTAGATAAAGCCAGAAACACAAGGTACAAGAAAAATTTAAAATAATAACAGATTTATTAAATGTCTTAGAATTTAGTGAAAGATTCATGAATTTTTTAAAGTACATGATTTTTCCATAACTTAATAACAATGCACATGTTTTTAATATTTTTTAAGTATTTATTCTTGTTTCTGCAGATTAGAGCTATGCAAAATTTCTGTTCCAAGAAAGTTTCAGGATTTTTATCATCTGTACTGCAAGAATGGCAGAAAGGAAAAATAAACACTGACCTATCAAATGATAAAATGAAAGAGTTAGAAAGTAATCTGAATAGGTGCAAAGTGCTCAAAGTTGGTCAACTGGCACTGGAGAATTGCTGTGACTGACTTGCAAAGGTTCAAGTTATATCTGACATACTGAATGAAGGTAATGATATATGCTTCATTCACCAAGAAACAAGTGTTTTGTTTCCTGCTCTGACTCCATACTTTGCAGATACCTACAGTGGTATAATATGCACTAGTATTATTGTAAGACAAGAGTTTATTACATGGCTAAGTAAGTTGATCTTTGTAAAAGTGCACAAGCACATTGAAATAAAATAAAAACTACTTAATCCAATCTTCTCTCATACAGTTTCTTTCAATGAGAACAGACACAGCCTGTTAAAATAACAAAGAATGCAGAGTTTCCTTTCACATTCACAAAGTGTCCTCATTCAAACCCCTGTTCTAAAGCTACCTTTCCTGTCCTCTCGACTTTCTTTGCAGTGGAGAAATGTGACTCCATGAAACCAACAGTGATTTTGTTTTATGTTAACTGGCAAAGCTTTTCAAGCCTTGCAGACCTGGTGACATTTAAATGGCCCACACTTTGGATTGTCTTGTTGTGTGGAAAAGGTAGATAAGGGGAGGAGGAGAAACATAAAACAGGTGGGCAAGGGCAAAGTGGCATTCACAAATGTTACTTAGATCAGAGCCAGGTTGCGGATCATTTCTGCAATAAAACAAGTGCTGAATTGAAATGACTTCACACAAGGTGTTATATTACTTACAAAGCCCTGAGAATTCTGTAAAACCTGGCAAGCACATCACACAGAAAAAGGTAAGATCTTCTGAACTTTTAGCCAGGAAATCAACAGAAACTAATATAGTTTAATGGCAATTAGTCTAATATGTGCTGCTTGTAGAACTGCTGCCAATAATACCATGTAGAAACTGTTGTAATTTGCCAACTCCTCTGGCTGTGTCAGGGATTAGGTGAAAGCTTTTAGGACTGTATTTGGCTTGATATGCAGGTCACTCCTGAAATAGCTTTATAAACTAATTTTATAACATATGATCCTCAAGATTCTTATTGGAAAATCCTGAAAAATGCTCATTTTCTATTTATATTCTCCATGGTACTTTGAGACCTTGTAATAAGAGGGTATATTCTCCTTCCAATACAAGCCTGGTGTTTTGATGCACACTTGCCTTATTGATGCAGCCAGACCAGAAGAGTAAGGCTAGGATCTAAATGTAAATAAAGTTGGGATAACATCTGTACTCAGTAGCAAGTTGTCATATGACAATAAATGTCAGCACATATGAGTAATTTGAATGAAAAGTTTATTTCAATTGTTTAAGCTTATGTTTTATGTTTGATTATCTTACTAAAAGATAAAGACTGCGTGACCTTCTGTCATTCTCTGGCTGCCTCTTTAAAGAAAGGCTTGACTTTTCAACCTCAGTCTGTCTTCCATCTTCTTACTGCTAGTTTCTTTCTACCTCACTTACACTCACAGTGTTAAAAGAAAGACTTTGCAATAAACTTTGAGAAGAGGCCATGGAACATAATCTAAGATGTGGGTTTGTGAGATAGACAATTTTGTCACTGTCCTTAAATGCTGCACTTCTGTGTGCCAAGCAGTGAGCCTGCATGCCTAGCCTAGGACACAGGTTTCTGTCCTAAAAACCTACCAAAAATTGTCTGAGTTTGTCTATACTGCACAAGTCTCAATATATCTCAATGTGCATAGCTGTTCCTCCAAAACCTCAGTATCATAAGAGTGCTATGAAGAAAAATAAATTGAGACATAACAACACACTAAGAAGCTCTTTAGATATTTTGTCAGTGAAAGTCATGAAAATGGCTAGATTTTTTCACAACCATTCATTTCCACAGCCCTTTTAAAATGGAGCCAGGTGTAAAGAAATACAGATTTCTCTGTGGGTTTTCTGTTAGCATTTGCTATTACAGTCAGCTGTACCAGTAGACATCAGTACTAATAATAGCACTGCTTCTATCTCACATACAAAATAATGATAATAGAGAATTTTATATAATGGAGATTATAACAAATGTTTCATTATGAAAAAAAAAATCATTCAATGATTTATTTAATCATATTTTTGAAAACAATACCTCAAAGTAGTCGAACAGAATTTTATACAGATCACCTGAAAGAAAGGCATCCTGACCAGGAACTAGATACATGACCTAGTAATAAATAGGTTAGCAGCTAAAGTGTTTACAAATACCGCGTAAAAAACAGCTTTGTTAATAACAAACCCTGATTTAGATATCACAAAGTGTGCTGTCTAGTATGCCTCCAATAATTTCCCATTTAGTAATTTTCTTTACAGAAAAACATTTATTTTTAAAAGTATTTTAGATTCAGTAAATGGATTGAAAATAATCTCACATATTTATCAAGTATGAGTTTAATACTTTGATTTGTGTGTATACACAAGCATGCAGGCACACATACACACAAATATAAGTATGCTTTGCTGTGTATTATACTTAATGAAACAGCTGACAGCAATGTCACTCTGTAAATAACAAGGAAAGGAAAGGTCTGTCACCATGAGGAAGGGCATCACAACCTGGCCCTCAAATATTTATGACTCAATTATCATTTAACATGTACTTTTTAGGAAAGCTGACCATAAAGTTATGGGTTTCACTGCTAGTTTCTGGACAAGCTACTATAAAATTACATGTCTTTCTCATACGAGTCTCTGGATTAGCTTTGAATGTGAGGAAAGGAGAGGAAGGTATTTCTAGCGCTGCTCCTGGGACGGGGCGTCAGCACTTCTGTCACCACCACCACCATGAGTAAGCAAAGATACAGGCCATGCGCACTAAAGAAATGGCTGTGCTCCAAGTAGCACATTTCTTTCAAACACACACTTGGGGCTGAGAATACTGTAAAACGGTTACAATGTCTGGTTAATGTTTTGATCACCTCATATGGTCCCATATATAGCTCCTTTCTTGTGTACATGGGTGGCAGCATAACAAAGGAGCTCAGAGATTCCAGAGTCATTCATATTCATTGTTTTTCCCATTGTCTAACTTCTATTATGCAGTTTTCTTAAAAGAAACTGCTAAGCAGCAATCATTCAAGGGTGGGTAGACACAATGGGGCCACTTTTGCAGGCTGTTTGCTGGCAAAGTTACTCTTGAAATCAGGTGAAGAAAGCAGTTGTTCTGCTTAAGAACTGAAATCGGTTGATTTTGAGGAGCCAGACGTTTGTCTGAAAAAATGTCGGACGCGTTAATTCTGTTGACATTTCAGAGTTTGTCCTGCATGATGGGGAGTTTCATTCAAGTAATAAGTGCAAGACTGGGCCCAAGGATGTGTGAAGGCAGTTTTTTCCATTACCTTTTTATTGTAGCTATTTTAGTAGTCCTTAAACTTCATTGTTCCAGAAATAAAACAAGGCAAAAAAAAAAACCCACAAAAAACCAAAAAACAAAACATAAATTAAAATCTAAAATATAACACCTAAAATATAAAATCTAAAATATATAAAATATTGAATATATAATATATATATTTTTTTNTCCTAAAACTTTACCAGAAAAAAAACAAGGCAAAAAAAAAAACCCACAAAAAACCAAAAAACAAAACATAAATTAAAATCTAAAATATAACACCTAAAATATAAAATCTAAAATATATAAAATATTGAATATATAATATATATATTTTTTTATATAAAAGAAGAGGAGGAGAAGAAAAAAGAAAGAAAAAAGAAAAGGGAGAGGAGAGGAGAGGAGAGAAGAGGGGAGGAGAGGGAAAGGGAGGAGAGGGGAGAGGGGAGAGGAGGAGAGGAGGAGAGGAGGGAGGGGAGAGGAGGGGAGAGGAAAGGGAAAGAAGGCAAAAGAAAAAGGATTAAATTCAAAAATATGCTCAGTGATTTTTTGGGAACACTATTACCATACTCAGAATAAATACATTACTAGTCATCTCTAGGCCCATATGTCCTGACATGGGCTGTGCCCCACCGGTGAAGAAGAGGGGAAAGAATTATTTTGTGGACTAGTGATATCGCACTTTCCATTAAAATCGAAATTTGGCCCTTTAGTTCTGTAACCATTCATTCAGCAGCTGTCCTAAAAGCTGTGACTCACCATACTTCTGCAGCTGTGTTTTTGGAGAAGGGAACTGGGACATTAGAGAGACAGTAACCAAAAATGGGACCAGTCTGCCAATCTGTTGTGCAAATACACACGTTTTTCCTGTTGAAATGTACAGCCTAGCTGACACTTTCACCAATGTAAAGCAGGGGCAACCAGAAGCTGCTCACATTACCTGCTGTTTAGGGCTCCTTCAAGGGCTACAACTCTATAGACCAATGTGCCCCCTGACACAGAAAAAAGCACTGCTCACCTGAGTAAATAGTGATTTGAACACTAGATTTCAATTTGTTCACTTCGACAAAGTTTCATAAGAAATCAGTGACACAAGTGGTTGCAGAGCCTAGGAGTCTGAATTCTTCGTCATCTGCTGCTGAAAGCCAGTGGATTTTACAGTAGAGGATCTATGAATAATTTTACATGCACAATCCCATAAGTCCCATCTAATGTTAATTAATTACCTGTTTCTCTTAAAAATAAAAACAATTTTATTCTTCCCATTGTTTTAAGAGAAACATGCAGCAGCAGCATTACACTCTTATCTTTGCAAGCTTTACTATTCTAGAACATAGATTTATAAGAGGAAAAATTGTCATGTTATTTCATAGACTCAAGCTTAAAATTAAAGTGGTCAATAGCCACAACATCTGTTAAGCAGTAAAGTGTTACATAAAAGGGAACCTTCTAGTCCACCTGAAATTTAATAGCACGTATTGATAGTTGTTAGGGGTTTCCCCCCCTTTTCAGTAAACATACAATACCAAGGTGCTTTGCTCAGGATGCTATGAGAGGGAGTAATTAGTTTTAGAAAGAGGGAGACAGAAAGAGAAGGAGACAGGAAAACCTTTCATATATCCCTCACCCTGAGACATCTCATCTTCCTAATGGGAACAAAGAGTGAGAGTAAAAGTAGCAGTTGAAAGAAAAAGTCTGTCAATCCAAACTGTTGGTGATTAAAAACAGTTTATTATTGTAACCCCATCTTAGAAAGAAATTGTGTATTATCTGTCTTCTATTTGCAGAAAGGTCATGAGTGTGTCTTGTGCTGCTAAACATGTATTTTATTCAGTATGAAAATTGCTTGAAAAGAAAACATCGGTATTGTCAAACTCAAAAGTTTCCAACCTTTTTCTCTATCAGTGTATTATTTTAAACGGTCAACAAAAGTTGACTAAGAAAAGAAGTTTGTACATGAGATTTTGTTTACGGAGATGGAAGTGTTTGAGTCTGCAAACCAAGAAAGGTTAAAAGTCACACAGACATACCACTATTACTTTATTTCTACCTTTTTTAATAAAGATCACACTAGAGTTTCTACAGACTTTTTTTTTTTTAGTTTATTTGTTAATATTATATTTGTTACATGTTTCTGCAAAAGCCTTTTCAGAAGTGTTGAAAGTGATAAGCAGTTTTGAAACTATCTCAGGAATTAGCAACAGTAATAAAATGAAATGGTTCCATTCTTTTATGTTAGTTCAGATCTTTGGGCACTGGGAGTTGCAATAAAATGGGGGGGGGGGGGGGGAAAAAGAAACTTTTT
>NDXB01017062.1:20646-37174 GCA_002631895.1 Agapornis roseicollis
TTTTTTGACCTTCCATACACTTCTAAACTATTTAATTGCAAATATTTATTGTTAGAACTGAAAAAATATATATTTATCTCCAGAAATCACTATTGATTACAGAAATAGGTTTATCATTTCAACAAATGTTTTTTCAGGAATTTAGTCAATAACTTCTACCAATTCGGTGACTTGATTTTCTTAAAAACTGAGGCAAAATGTGCTATTCAGTATACTTGTTATATTTTTATCATAGAATCATAGAATAGTTTTCTATTAATTGAAATTATTCAAGTCAATTGCAATAAATTTAGGACTTCATTCAGATTCATTTATTATTTTATAACTAAAATTACTTAGGCTTATTTTTAAAATGTAGTTTGAAAAAAATACATTCTATTAAAACTAACTTATGTTTTTACAATTTCTGGGTTTTCAGGTCAGACAAACAGGTATCAGGAAAAGTGTCAGCCATATAACATAGCACCTATTTGGATGGTATTTTCTATTTGTCTTTCACTGAATGTTCCAATATCGAAAGATGAGCATAGTTTAAAATTTACACAAAAAAATGTTAATGTATTTAATAAGTCATTCATATATATTTTACAGCATCCTTTCTCATTCACTTCTATTTAACTGGTTAGTACAAATGCCTGAGTGTTTAGTCATGTTTCTAGACTTCAGATGAGTGAATAGATAGTGAAACATACATTTAAATGTGATACCGATATTTGCATTTTGACACTTGGAGTGTTGTGGTTTCTACCAAAATTATATTTTTCCTTTATAAAATACTGGGTTTATTTATCTTTCTAGCTCTGAGGGATACGAGGCATGGATAATATTCAGTCAGCAATAGCATGGTTTATGAAAAAATTTGATGTATTTTATGATAGTAGTGTTATATTCACATCTTAAGGGTTGATAAATCTGATATACTTAAATTCTCATGTTCAAAATCTATGTACTGTACCTGCTCTGTAAGCTTTCATGAAGAATGTACTAATACACTGAAAAGTAGCTGCATTCACTTATTTTGATTTTATGACAATTAACCATGTATAGGGTTAAATTTCAGAAATAAGTTAAATTCTTCTATTTGTTCAGATTTCACTTATTGTTCTTTTTTCCTTTTAGTCCTACTTTACTTCATTAGATGCAGTAATATCTCCCTTGCCTGTGACAATTTCCATTAATATCTTGAAGGCAGCTATTAAGTATCATTACAAGAAAAGATTATAGAAGGATACCACATACAATAACAGTGAAGATAAAGACAATAGTCACATTTTCATTTGTTTCTTTGTTCTAAAGATGTAAATCAAATTTCAGGCTCTTTTGAGCATTCTTTCTCCTGCTTATGCTTTCAAAGTGCTCTAAAAAGAGCAACCTTCCTGGCCAAATCAATTCGTCTATTACAAATGCCTCAACAAAGAAAATACTGATCCTGTCAGAGATTTTTTTCAGCAGTGTGGCCCCCCCAAAAAAAGAGTTGTCAAGAGAAAAAAGAAACTAATTCAGATATATTTTTTTTAAATAGGGAGGGGTGGATGAATACATACTTTTAATGAATCTTTTTAAAAGTGCAGAAACACTTTGAAACTATTCAACAGTAAAAGCTAGTCTGTCACACCATCTAAATATTTGGTCAATCAGTTTTTAGAAAATTATCTAAACATATCTATGGAAACTTAAATATATGTAAAGGTCATTCTAATTCTCAACCTGAAAGAAAACCATAAAATTACAAACTTTCTATAACTGGAAATTTTTAAATCCTTACAGTTGAATCCTCTGATCCAGGATGAGTTGTATGTCTTTAAAAGAAACAAACAATTAGACATGGAGGCATTTATGCTTTTCCTGAGTTAGGGAACTGAGCAAATGGGGATAAATTAATGGGACGTTGATGTGGGTTTATCCCAATTAATTTTGAATACCTTACACAAGGGTGTGAGTCATTTGGAGTCAATGGAAATAGAGAATCAACTCAAGAGCATCTGAACTCACCTAAAATCAAAGGCAGCTCCCATAGGTGTCTGAATTTCCCTACCAATTGTATAGGAAAACATACATCATCAGAACATATATAGGCTTCAAAGTCAATAGTGCTTGTGAATAATTTCAAGATCTATGTGTGTGGATATAGGCAGTGTAACAGATACACAGAAAATGCATATGCAGACACTTGGTTTTCAATTAAAAAATAAATTTTTTGGTAGATTTCCAGTTTATGTTTCAATGGAATTTGCATTTTTCTCAACAATATAAAATTTCTACAGAGAAACAGTATTTTTGGTAATTTGCTATAAAACTCTTGTATGTTTTTGAGGTGGAACAAGTGACTTTGATACCTTTCCGTGTGTCAAAGTAGAAACACCTATTTTTCAATTAATCCAGCTATAACCTTATCTCATCAGGTACCAAGAAAGATAGAGTTAGGCTATTCCCCCAGGTTTTAATTTTGGTAGACTATCTCTCCCATGAGAATTTTTTTCTTTTTCTTCCATTCATTGTGATTCAGTGTGGGAGTGTCTCATCCATCATACCACAGAGAGCACAGACTTATGCCTCTCAGGACAATGTTACATAAGAAATGAAAAATATGTTTCTCAATTTGCTTATATATTGGTGTGTAAAAGCCTTATGCACTTGATCACTCTAACCAGGTTCAGTAATGGGTGAATAAATGAGTGACAATATTAGGCTTTAAAATTCTTGTTTGAGCAGCAAAATAAGTTGCCTGATTTTCTGAAGTGCCAAACGTGCACAAGCTGCAACTGAACCAATGTTTTTTGACTTGAAGAAACATGTGTCCACATGTGATATATGGACATATGTCATATCTCCTTCAAAAGTGTCTGGCTGAATATCCCTGCTGCTCTAGGCAAAGCAGAGCTGACTCCTATTCTGTCTGGTGGTGTCTTTGTTCCTGCAGCTGAGAAAGAAAATAGTGACTCTTTTTACCAGAATAAGACCTTTCTTGTTCTCCCTCCAGACTAAGAACCCCATACAGGTTCATATGCAATTGAAAGTAGATATGAATTTTCTACTTAAAATTGCTTCTTTTCCTTATGAAAGCACAACAGGAGTGAACATAATCGCTAGAATAAACACTGGCAGGTAAAATCATTACTAAGGTATGTTAGATCAGCCAGGTGCTTTCAGTCTCTCCTTGATGATGAATAGTTAGGTGGAACTTAATTTCTGCTTATTTCAGTAGCTGTCAGTCCAGTACCTTTTGGACAGCCCCATAATGAATTCAGAGTGAAAACACTTTTCAACCTGCTACACATGAAATCAGCCTCAGTGTTCTAATACATAGATAGTTAGCATCTTTGAAGTATGTTCAGCCATCCATTAGTAGTACAGAAATTACAAGACTACAGTGTCAAAGGTGCCATTTGTACCTTCCAGGGTCCTCAAAGAGTCTTGTGTAAAATTACACCACCCACACTGAATGGCAGTGTTATGGATAAGATACTTCCACCTAAAGAGGTAAAACGAACAAAGCTTTACTGCATCTTTACACAGTGTATGTAGTGACAATAGAAAAGTCACTTATTATAGATTTTCTTGTATTAAATTTCAAACAATTAGTAGACAGAAGCCTGCCATCACTAATCACAAATCACTTAAATAGCCAGATAAGGCTAACCTTTTTTTTCCTCTTCTCCAACTATGTCAGCTATTTCTTTTCAATCAAAAAAAAGAATGCCTTGGGACACTTTTTTTTTCAATATTCTGTTTTAATTACAAAAGCTACTTTGTATCAATTAGTATTTTTAATAACAAGGCATCATTTAACCTGAACATCTTTCACTGGGAGGAGGTGAAAAACAGGAAAGGCTTTTTTTACTGTCAGAAGCTTCAGGTCTGCAGTGAACAGCCCCCTGCTCTCTCTCCCAGGAAAGCTAGGCACAGGATAAACAGTAAAATGGCTGGCACTTCCCAGGTTTCTTACAGCAGAAAATCATAAGGTAGTTCAGACACTATGTTACTTCCAGCCCATTCAAGAGAAAGCCACGTTAGGGATATAGCTAGAGGGGAAAGGAACACATTACAAGTAATTTCACTGACTAACGTCAGACACATGTGCAACAGACTGCATAGTAAAGGCAGCAGAGCTACTACAGCTGCAGCACAGGAGGGAGAGGGCAAGAGAGGACAACAGCCAGAGCTGGGATCCACAGGAGGCTCTGCAGCATGGTCAGTGTGTGTGTGAGATGACTAAGGAGCTGCAGCCCTTACTGCACACCCTCTACCCTCTTCTTCAGTGCAGAACTCCTCAATTTTCACAGTAATCAATATTCTCCAGGCAGTAGGGACTGCATTGCCTCCCCCTCTGTCATCACTGACTCAGAATTGTTTCTCACCTTTTTTTCCCCTCACCTCTCTGTCTGCCTGCCATTTTTGCCCTTTCTTAAGTATGTTTTCCCAGAGGCACCGCATGCATGGCTGTTGAGCACATTTGTGTGCTGTGGTGAGTCCTTTGAAGGCAGCTGGAACCATCTGTGCTCAGCACTGTCCTCTTCCCACTGAGGCCACCCCTGCATCCCTCTGTGTCGACACCTTGCCTCAGCCATCCCACACAGCCTCCTCCTGCCCAACACACTGCTGTCAGCAGCAGGCAGTACAACATGCAGGGTAGGGACCTCTCTGCTTTCCTCATATCACTTCTCTGTTTAAGCTGACCATTAAGCCAGGGAAAAGAAATGAAAGGAAGAAAAGTAGAAGCTGTCAAGGAAGCAAATCAACAGGCACAAGACTTTCTGATCTTCACTACTGCCTCCTGACCATGTCTTTGGTTTAACTCTATCAGTTACTGGACTATGCTCACACAGAACTTAGTATTTTTAGCTTTTTCATTACATCCCTGTTTTGCAGTTTTTCACCCAACATCTTCTAATAGATGAAAGAAAATGTAGGAGATCCTTAGTCTTCTGAGCATCTTCAAGAAAAATAACAACAAACATCACACTCTAATGTATCAAATCGTTATATTTCAAATCCATCAGTTTCTTGTTTTGGCAGGAAATACACATACAAACGCACACATGCACATGCCTTCTTTAAGACATGCTCAACAATTTTTCAAATAATACTTATATGACTTCTTTCATGTGCTTCAGTGCCTTACACACATCACGCACACAGTGCATGTGTTCAAAATACAGAACACTCTTATGTCTCATAGCAATTTGGCGCTCTGAACATATCTCCAGTAAATTATTCAAGATTTCCAGTACATAAATATCACTTCAGGTCTTTCTCTTAGCTGTTTAGATCTATCGTAACTCAGATATTTGGAGATGTGCAGAAGCAAAGTTTTGTGGGTTCTGGAAGACTCAGGTACCTATACAGGTTGGCCACCCCCGTGGTTTTAAGCTAAACTGTAGGGATTGTTAGTGATCCAGCAATGGATCTGAACGTCTTGATTGCTTTCAAGCCAAAATATCGACATTCCTTTCTTAAAAATCTGATCTTGAATTCAGTCATAAACTTAAAAATGTTTTTTCCTGTGTGCTCTTTAAGATGGAAATTAAAAAGAAGAATCTTTAAGACAGAAAGAACAAATAAGAATCTTTTCCATGGCAGCCATGTAGAAGATTAAAATATAATCTTGACTGAGAAAACCAAGCTGAGGAAGATAACCAGAATAATGACTTTTTATCTGAGGTTAAAATAAGCTGAAGAATTTGGTGCTACCAGCAATGGCTATTAAATTTCTGCATGTAAGGCAGGCAGAATCGTCAGTACTTTGAAATAAGTCTATCAAGGAGAACAAAATTGTGTGTCCTCACTGATGTGTGTGGTTGTGGTGTGACAGAAACTTTGGGCTTGGAGACAAGCAAGGTTTTAGCGATAGTATTAGTAATACTTCCTAATTACTGCTATAATAATTAGTAAGATGTATGTGTATGAAGATTAGGCTTATCATAGACAAGTACACAGAAAGTTTCTGAGGACTTAATCAGTTCCTACAAGGGAAAAAAGTCAGCTGTGTTTGCTGTATCATCTACAACACACACACTAAATTTGCATGCCCAAATTATATAATATCAGCCTCGTAGTTGAAAATAGTAGTTGTGTTAACCCAAAGTTCTATTTTCAGTTGCATTAACTTGAACCAAAAATAAATACATTGCACTCATCAGAGTTATTCAGATCTGTGCCGATTTAAAAGAGAAGCAAACTCTGGCTCATAATTTAATGTTCAGAGCTTGTTCACATGCTTCTACCTGCTATCACAGTGTACAAAATGTAAAACCAGAGCATTTCATGGATACAATCCACTTTTGTTCACATGTAAAGCAGAATTCTTTGTTGTTAAAAAGGTGAGCAAATGGTCACTACAAACATCATAAATATTCATCCAAACAGCTAAAATATATTCAGGAGTTGAAATGAAATCCTTCTATTATGAAAAACTGATTTTTTTACACTAGTCTGTAACTAATACTTCAGGGAATACAGAGAAATAAAAGAAAGCAGGCATGTTCTCAGGTATAAGCATAGACTGCAGACCATCACTGAAAAATTAACTTATGATTGTGTTTTATTAGGTGCATTGCTCAGGAAGCTTTTTGTTTATTCTTATCAGCCTGCTGCCCTCTGTTATTATAATTTACAAGTGCATAGGCAATCTAATATATTCTTGTTTGAAACACTTCAGAATCTATTGGCAATTTTCTGCAGTAGCAGTGTGTGGTTTTGCTCTTGCATAATTGTCTCTAGCAAGTACTTCTAGGAAAGAAGGATTTTCAAATTCACATGAAAAGAGAGACTGATTAGAGTATGTTATTTATGATGATAGCATTAAACTTCACTGTTTCCCCTCTGATTCTCAGTACAGGTGGTCCTTTGTTAGCATGGCCCTTTCCAAATGTCTTAACTCTTTCAGAGAGGTAACACAAGTGTGTCTAGAATCAGATTTTACTGCTCTGAATATAGTGTGCTGAGACTGCTTTTCAGGATTTTAGTATATACAAATTAGTAAGGAAAAGTAATATGCAAGCCACAACTGTCAGAAAAGAGGAGAAACAGAAGCAGGACTGAAAAAGTGAGTCAAAATAGAGGAACTTTACTCCTTTAATAATAATTACTATACTAGCACATTTTGCTTTCCCAGCTATCATCTTTTTTCTAGAATGATACACACTGAGATGATTAAAATACTAATTGAGGTGAGTCTTAATGCAAGTAAATGAAGCCAAGAACTTTCTTTATAAAACTAAGGAGGCTGTTCAGTGTCATGTAGACATGCAAACTTTAATTCCAGAAACCTATAGCAAAAATATAAGGATGTAGATCTTAACTGTGCATAGCGCGACATGATGTTCCACCAAAGCTAAAGTAACATAACCTTAACAGACCAAGGAAACAAACTGGGGGTTTATAACCCCAAGTTGAAAGTCCTGTCACCCTGCTAACATTGTCATGGTTTAAGCACCAAACCCAGGATGTACACACACTAGAATACATCAGCTTAGTACAGTATCTTGTCTCCAAGACAAGGAGACAATACTGAGGAAAGAGTATAAAGACGAAAGAAAACATATGTAAAAAAATGTGACCGTGAAAATAAAACTACATCTAAACCAAGACCAGCAGCTTTTTCCTTTAATAAGGGATAAATTGTAAATAATTCAGTGATGCAACATTTTTTTAAAGGCAGTCCTTTGATAAATTGATGGTGATTAAAAATAACTGTAGGGCATAAATTCATGTACCAATTGTGTCATTTGCATATAAACCAAAGCTTTTTTAAATCTCATTAATGTCAGTTCCAGGGCTGTGCATCTTCCTAACAATTGTAAATCACTTCAAATATTACTTTACAAAATCAAATAGTAAAAAAATATTGAATAACTATTTTGTCTTTAACAAGGTCCAGCTTCTAATTGTCTCATCTAAGTAACAATTGGATTCCTGTTTCTGTGACTTTGCGTTAAGAAGTGTTTCTTCAGAACAGAAAACCTGCCTATTATCTTTTATGCTCCCTTCTGCAGCAAATATTGTCTTTTCAAACACTTACGGGTTTTTTTCTTGATATTTTTTTCTAGATAGTTAAAGGAAGGAGACAGGAAACTGTATTTGCCACAGTTTCATTTTGTGCTGACACATTTGTCATTTTAGGGTAAGCACTGTTCTGAACATATCCCTAGATAGTAAAGCCCAAAACAAAAAGATGAAAATGAAAGATTTCTTCGTACACAGTACTGCCTCTGCTGCCTCTGCTGACGGCTCAAGTAGCTGCTCGTTCTTTGATAGCCCTATCCAGCGTATCTCCAGGGCATCACACAGGCTGGCCATGTATGCTCAGAGGTGAGGCCACAAATCCCTTCTGAACCCCATACAGATGCCATACCTGCCATTTTTCTGCCCCCTTTCACAATTTCCCCATAGAAGCTCCTCTACAGGAAAGAAGCCTCCTGTATGCTGATTCTGTGTACATGGCTGGGCTAAAAAGGCATCAGGACAGTTGAGAGACAAAAGACTTTGGGGTGTAAAAAGTAATTGGAAGGGCAAATTGTTGTAGTTTATAGAAGCTTAAAGGTGAGACTTTGGAATGTAGAGGATTGAGGCTGGCTGGAGACTGTGATAAAATGCACCTGTGTGGAGAAGGATCTAAATTATGATTAAAAAATTTGTCAAAAAGAACTGCAAATGGTTATGTTATATTGATAGGTTCCTTAAGCTACTCTGGTCTACACTGGCTGTAAAAACAGCTTTAGCCTCCAGTGCACATTCTAATACAGCTTTTCTGTACCCTGCTGCCTTCCTTACCTCATTATTCTATACATAGTTATACATTCCCCATACAGTTACTCTTCCCTGCATAGTTATTTATTTCTAAACAAAATTGCTCCTTGCTTCTCACAAAGAATGGAACAAAAACCAAGTATGTAATTTATTTTCTTCCTGTCCATTATCATACTGATACCAGGCCAGATCTCCCTGAGAAACCACAATTCTCTTTTACTTATTCTTAAGATATTCCCCTCTTCTACCTCCATTGCGTGTGTAGTGGCCATAGCATGCACAAGGCCAAAATAAAAGAGTAATTTAAAATCCTTGCTTTCAACAGCTGGTGATTTTTCAATCTTCATTAAATTCTAGTTTATTGAAACATCTTACACAAAACTTGGGTCACTGAAGTGTTTTTCATAGCTACTGTGGACATGACAGAACAGAATTGAAGTTAAACCTCTCTTTTTCCATTTATACTTACTATTTTCAAAAATCTCAGTCTTAGATAAATATTTAGTGGCATCTTTCACTCGATGTGCAGGCAACATTAACATTTACCTGAATGTGAATGATTCTACTGAATGGTAGGACATGTCTGAGCTAGTTGCTTTGATGCTGGAGCTCTCTTCCTGAGCCTAGTTCAATACATCACCTTTCCTATGCTTCTGTGGAAAAGGACTTTAACAGTACAGCTGGCTCCATTTTTGTCTATCTTCATCTAACTGGTTTTGAAACCTAAAGACTATTATATTTTTCCTGGATTATCCCAGTGCAAACAAGATTTTTTTAAAGTGAAAAGGGATTTCAGATCTTCCAATCTTTGTCACAAGAGGCATAAGTGCAGTAATAAACATCATCTCTAAAACCCAGGAAATTTGAAGTATCAGAATATAAACAAAGACCAAAATACCAGGATTTGCTACTTTCCTTTAAAATCATCAGAAAACTTTTGTAGCTTCTTATTTAATGTGAGCTTAGTAATTAATCAAACTGCTAAGAAACTGAAATTTGTTTTAACATACAATAGATAAGAAACAGACCTGATCATATACAGTAATAGCTATGCTGAGGTAACATAAAATTATATTTAAGGTTTTTGACATCTCACCAAGCCTATACATTTAACAACATATTTGACAATAAAATAGAAGTTGCAAATTCCTAATTGCAAGAAAGAATATTTTGTGCCTGCTTGTACCTGTATGACTGTTGTTAAAAGAGACCTCACATATCCCTTGGATTCCCTAAGATATTGTTTTAGCCTGAGTTAACTGCAGTATCTAATTGCCAATTTCAATGCATTATGTTTATATAATATGATACTTCTTTTTTCCACTTGAGTAGATAAAGTGGGTATCTATTTATATTATCATGATGTTTGAGTCAGTAGAGGCTGATTAGTTACATTGAATGCCAGCAAAAGCAAATGCAGTCTCCTGAATAAAAATTGGCAGCTTTCATGGCAGGCGAATACAAATACACAAACA
This sequence comes from Agapornis roseicollis, assembly GCA_002631895.1. Classification (NCBI taxonomy): domain Eukaryota; kingdom Metazoa; phylum Chordata; class Aves; order Psittaciformes; family Psittacidae; genus Agapornis; species Agapornis roseicollis. The sequence goes on from NDXB01017062.1 coordinate 30,870, forward strand.
AGAAGAGAAATGTGTTCCTCTACACATTTGTTAGAGGTGTTGTTCTTATTTGGCCTACTCACACCAATAAAATTATAAAATGTGAAATTTATCCAAGCTTGTCTTTTTGACTTTTCCAGATAACTAATGTTCTCAGCATGGCTTAGGAATAGACATAGATATAGAGCCCTTAACTGAACAGTGTATGTTATTTCCTTTTAGCAAAGTACAGATAAAGTTATCCTTGTTACCACATTTGATAGAGTTCATTTGGGTGAAGAGGCTCTGTTTTGGATGAGCTGTGTTTTTCGCTAATGAGTATTTTCTATATATTGCTTCTTATGAAGAACTGACAGCCTTGTAATAATCTGTTTTGACAGTATTTTCCTAGAAATATTGTGTTAAATATTTTTAGACATGAGGGATCATGGACATATGGATATAGTGGTGTGTGCCTTGTCTAATTATATGAATTATACAATTTGCCATTGTTGGAGACTGTTGTACCGTCTTTCATTCATTTAATAATGCTTTTGCAAATTGGCAGATAGCATTTGGGCTAAAATACACACAGGGTTTTTGCAGGAATAAAACATGCTCTGCCTTTTCTCTAGTGTAGAGTAATTTGTCAAGTAATTAGCCAACCTAATTAAATTTTTGTAGCACTAATCAAACGAATATGCTAAAATTTTCTTTGTACAGCCAGTTTGCTGTCTGCCTGCATTTAACTTGATGGTTTGAAAGAGGCCCTACTATGTCTGCCACTCCACTTAATCACCTCATTTGCATTTTATATTGGTAAATCAAATAAAGCACCAGTGGCTTTTAGTATGATTGACTATGGTCAGGGCTGTTCAGATGGGACTTTTTCACAGAAAATTAGGCACATTTTAATATGAGTGAGTCTGTGCTTTCAGCATTCAGCAAACTACATTCACTCAGCTAATTAAAAGTGCTTGTTGCTTTTTGCCAATGTATGATAGATTTATCCAGCTGGTGTGTCCATTTTCTTTTGCATAATTTCTTGATGGAAGTTTTTATCTTTATACATAATAAGATTGTCTAAACAACACTTCAAACCAATTTGCAGGAACTATATAAATAATATTTTGCAGAAGCTATTTACTTTGAAAGAAATACACTTGCTCTTCAGCAAATGGATTTGGTTATACATCTTTGCTTGTACATCCTTCTAGAATATAAACCTTGACACTATGAAAGTTTCAGATTTTGTTTTCACTGAACCAGTGCATATCACCTTCCTAAAATCATGGGAAAAAGCAGCTGAAGAGTATCCCTAACTATTCCATTACGATCTTGATTTTGATCATGCTGTAGATTAGGTCAAAGTTCTGACCCAAACCCTTACAGATGAAATTGCTTATAGGATGAAGTTATTTATATGCATAAATGTTCATGAATGTTCCTCCATTTTTGCATTATTTTGAATACTTCACCGTAGATAAAGAATGCACTGGAATGGGCATGAAAATATATCTTTTCTGTTTTTTCAGGGGACAATAAGGACAACAAGTATCAGAATGATAAGTTAATGCCTGATCAGCTAAAGTTCATATATGTGCTAACAGTAGCTAGAAAATGGAAAACTAGTTTCACTGATATATTTCCTAATTTTGGACACAGACAGTAAATAAGTTGAGCTTTCACACACCTGTATCCTCCACCAGTTGTCTGGCTCCAAGGAGCTGCCTTAAGTCAAAGAGGCTTATGCTCCCCACCCTTTCCTGGGGTAGTGACAAGCCCGTGGTCAGCCCTTTTGTGGATGTTGGATGCATGAAGGTTACAGCATTTCCTACATGTTTGTTAGACATGAGAAGCTTCTCATGACAGTGGTCAACTCAGTGGAAGGTGAGGAAGGAATGAAAGAGATTCAGCCATAGAAACCATAACAAATATGTCAGAAAGGAGCTAATTTAACAGAACATTTAGCATACAACATGTACATGAATCTAAGGGAAAAATTTCCCCTACAGACTGCAGGATTTTTCTCTAAGGTGTCTGCAAAGTGCTCAGATATTCTCTTCTGTCAATAGAGCTGTGACAGAAATAATTTAAAAAGGGGAAAGAGGGCAATCCTAAATTGTCATAGCTATTTGTTAAGGAAGTGTGTGTCTAAATCTTTAGTCACACAATTAGTCTTATTGATTAAAAATAAATGCTCATATAAAAAGGGCTGAATTTGTTGTATAGGTTTGTTTTGAATGAAGAAATGAAGGAAAGTATGTATGATAGAAAATAAAAGATATACGTAAGAAATAATGATGTAAATATAGCAAAATTCTGTTTATAAGTGTTTAATTAAAGACAGTACAGTGCAATAAGATAAGAGTCAGGCTTAAAGATGAAGTTTGCATCCATCACTATTGCAGTTTGCACAGTGTGGTTCATTAAACTTCTTGAAGGTTTTCAAGAGGTTTCTCTGTAAACATTTTTCTGCAAATCTCAAAATGCTAGAAAACAAGGACCAGATCATACTTCTTTCCCTGGTGTGGGAAAGTGTCTTTGGACATGGAAGTAGTGGCTTAGCTATAAAAATTATGGAGGAGAAACAAAAGGGCTCACCAGTGGTCATACAGACCTCAGAAGAGAAGCTCAAGCTGAGCCCTTGACCCACAATGTACAAATATAACAGATGTCTAAATGCTGTAATGCAGCTTTAATTAAACATAGGCCAAAACCCCCTTGCTCTAAGCTCACGGGGATTATCGTTAAGAACTTGGCCTTGTTCTAGCCAAACTCAGTTCAGCCCAGAAGAAAGGCAGTAATGCTTTGTGGGTTTTGGTGCTGCGCTGAGATAAAGCAAGCTGTATTACATCCTGCAGGTATAGTTTATTTCCCAGTTGACACTGGATTAACACACTTTCTTATGCTTTTCTATGCCTTAGTTTATGTAATACCCTAGCCTCCTCTGTAAACTTCTTTTAGATCTGTTGTTTAAAAATATGCATGGTGGTGCAATACAGTTCTGAAGGATATTCTGATTTATATTTATATTTTATATTCTGATTTATATGTGTAAACATTCTCATTTTTAAAATTCACAGAGCCATTCAAGATCTTACCAATGTACTTAGAGAAGAATGGAAATAAACAGAATAAAGCTATTAAATTTTCTTGATTTGATATTCCAACTGTCTGGCCTTTTAATTTTATTTGAATGAATTTAAATTAAACTAAATGCCATGCTCGGAATGTTAATACTCTAATCACACTCAAAAATTTATTCTGAACATCAAGTGTTACTGAACAGCATGTTGATGTAAATTTAATGTCAAATGGAACACATTTAACTGACATTATTGTCAGTTGAAGATTACAGATTTTTTCTGAATAAAAAAAAAGAAAGAAAGAAAGCCCACAGACTAAACCAGTACATATATGTTCTTTTCTACTCTCAGATTCCAAAGTACCAAATATGGCATTCATGAAAAGTATTCAAATCTGGGTGTGGCAATCCCCCACACCCAAAATAATATTGCTTGACAAATCATTTTTTTATCAGTCACTGTTATGACTTTGTAATTTACAAAGGATTTGTGGCACCATAAATGATATTTTTCTTAACCTAAGAAGGAAACATTGACATATGTTATTTAACCAGATAATTTATATACTTCTCCAATCTGTGGATCTTATCCATAGTAGTCTGAAAATTTACCTAAAAGACACTTATATTTTGTGTCAGTTTTTAGAGTTTAGAACCTGATTCAGCCATCTTTATTCATAAAAACATATAGTGTTCAAATCCTGATGATAGTGCCCAAATTTACTATAAGCCTAGAAATGAGCTACAAATATATTCTGCATAATGATATGACATTTATAACAATTCCCTGCTACAAACTCATAAATACATGTTAAAGTTAAGAAGACAGATTTCTTAGCATAATTTGGAAGAAATAAGGATATCTATGTGTTTGGTCTCACATTTTCTTTCTTTTATACTAGAGAAAACAGTCTTAGTGTTGGCATTAATTTTCAGTTAATCAGTTACTCATTTAATATGAATTGTGAACTCTTCAGGAACTTTAAAGGGTCCAGCCCTGTTGACTTCAGCAGAATCTTTTCTGCATCAGATTAGAGGATTAAGCTTTCAGTGGGAGTCAGCTGATAATAGGAAGTTTGTTTTCTGTTCCCTATTCTCTCCATTGAACCAACCTTCTGGTCCAGTTTTCAGTACTTCCATCCCTATTCAGTATTTCTTTACCTCCTCTCAGCTGAGGATATGTTTATTTGTTTTGGAGAGGCTTTTGAGTTTATGCATGAGGGAAGCCAGTTAAAATTTAATTTTCTCTGCCTCTTACCATATAATCTGTTACTGACATATATCTGTGTGGAGCCTGAGCTGAGCTCTCTTCCAGCTGTTCAGTGAATTAGCATCATATGATTACCAGCAAGCACAAAGTTTGCATTAGTCAATATTATAGGTACCAGTTCTGAAAAGTCTGAATGACTTCAAATCAACAGTATAGTGAACATATTATTGTTAGTTGTGCTATCCTCCAGGCTTGAATGTCCATCTCTGTGGTAGCAAAAGACAAACCAACTGCTAACTGAAGCAATTGTATATGTCTGCATTTTTCGATGCCTGGAGGACAGAGCAGTAACCTGCCTTGTTCATTAAAAAATGCACATATTAACAACAACTGTGTTCTTCATCAAAGTTAAGTTCACTTTCCTTGTAAAAATAATGTATTCTTAAAGCATTTTGCTCCTATATTTGTCCACCATTCAGAAAAAAAGCATGACTTCCTACTGATATTGAGAAAATAAGCTATATTCATTTTTAAATACAGATTTTTATGCTGCAATCTGAACTCAGGTTTATGTTTGCAGTTAAATATATTCCCAGTATTGCATGCAACTAAACTGCAGATGTAAGCCAGTACACCTCTGTACTTTGTAGAATTGAATTTCTGAGAATGCCCCTCTTAAAGGAGCAACCTGAATTGCGTAGCATCCTGCGCTATGCTTAGGACTTGATTAGAAGAAAAAGAGGAGGAATTTATGCAAAGCAACCCATATATGCCAAATGGCACAGTTTAAAATGTATGTGTGCTACAGGCGCACTGCAGCAGACTCTAAGCTGCATTAGATCATCATGTATGAACAGGAACTACAGTAAGCAGCTGCTGTCAGACCTAAACAATAGCATCTTGAGCAGTTTATTTAACTGAACTAATTCTACAGAGACAACAGGTTTCTTCCTATTGTTACAGGCTAGCAGTGAAGCAGAACGTCAAGCATGTCTCTCAGTAGAGGGCTTGTTTGGTCTCTTTGTGTGGTATTTATAGCATGGTCTGGTTAATGTCAGTCTTCACTTTATTGGTATTCTCTTAAATCCTGAAATTTTACCCAGACTTTTACTAATAAACCAAATCTTCTCATAGAAGCAATGTATATTTTCCAGCAAGTCCCCTGAAAACTTCCAAACCCTTTCTAACTGTGTGTGGCTGTATTTCATTCCAACTCTTTTTGCATGCCATTTTAATTTTTATTCTTGATTTTTCTTACACAGGGAACTTACTTAGCATTTTATATACACTTTCTTACCAATTTTTTTTTCCATAACTTTATTTCTTATGATATATATGAAAAAAATATATATTTCTTGCATCAGATATAGATAGTAATATAAGGGTCAGCCACCACGTTCTCATAAGCCGAAACAACATTCATCAACTTCTTAGCATAGATGCACTGCTAATTTTTTTTCTATTTTTAACATTCTGATTACCCCAAATGAAAAGGGAAACTGAGGCACAGCCCAGTTTGACTTGGTAGAATCAGCTGTAAAAGTCACAGTCAGTTCCTGACTTGACCATAAAAACTATTTGCAGTAAACTTTGGTCTTCATTTCTACCAGTAATTTATCCAGAAATAGTAAACGGTTGTTCTTCTGTACAAACAATGACAGTTTCTCTATGGTCAGTATACCAGTAAGAGAAGTTATTAAATTGCCAGAATGACAAAATTTTTTGCATTTTGTGGAAGGAAAATTGCACTAGATTTGTCTGAACCATCACAAAAATTCTTCCCAGTGACAATATTTTTGAAAAATTGTCATTTCTGGATACAAACGTGATACACATGTACACAAATACTATAAGAGAACTTAATATTAAAATGGTGCTAATAAGAAATAAAACTGAAAAGCTGGGGCACAGGGAATAACCCACAGAAATATAAAAATTTATTAAAATGTAAAACTAAAGAGCATTTTCTGACTGAAAATTCCCTCTTTCCAAAAAAAAAAAAAAAAAAAAAAAAAAAAAAATTAAAAAACGAAACAAAAAGGAAATTAC
>NDXB01017062.1:37324-52182 GCA_002631895.1 Agapornis roseicollis
AAAAAAAAAAAAAACAAAAAAAAAAACTTAAAAACTGAACAGAACAGTAATTCACAGCAAGAAAGCAAGAACAAGACTGCTTTTGCTGTGCTTCAGAAGAGCGTGGCCTCAGCTTGGTATTGCCTTTGCAGTAGATACCCTGTTACTTTTCTGTTAACTATTAAGCTTGGAGAAGATGTTAGTGGCAGAGGTAGTCAGCTTTTGACTCTGAACTGTGCACACTTTTAAACTGCTTATGTGCTTCTCTGCATGTTAAAGTACATCCCACCAAGGCTGGACTGGCATGGGAAAGACTGTGTGAGCTGAACCTAAAACTGCCCTGTTATATGGGATTCAAAAGCCAAGCCCTCGACTGCCTATAATACAGTAACAGACCAAGACACTGTTACTTTATGGTTAAGAACTACTCTGGGATTCCATCTGTTTCTGAGCACCCTCAGGTGTGACAGCTTCTGACTATGAAGCATGAGAAAATATAGGTAGGTAACTCCATGGACCAGAAGAACTGGTTATCCTTCATCATGGCTCTGATTGCTCTTGGTGCATATAATCACCTCTGTATTAAAATCCTATGGGAAGTCAGTAGAAGGTTTGTGTTTCTAACAAGAAATAAAATTAAAACTTAAAAAAATCTGTAGCATTGTTCTTTTTCTCTTCCTCATAGTTGCTGTAAGGAAAAAATTTTCCTTGTATCTAGCACAAGATTATTATCTCATCCAATTACCAGATTTAGACTTCTTCAAAAGTACACAGTCTATTATTCTGAGAGTTTCACACACTTATATCTATAAAAATTTTCAGGTATTAATACAAAGTATTTCTTGGTATGTTGTATACTGGTGCAATAAGGATTTGGTCATTTTCTTGCTTATAAATCACTGAGAGCTCTTCTGACAATGAAAAAAAAGGAAAAATATCAATGACAATTTTTTTTTTATTTCAAACAGCTATTTTCCCTCTTTTTCTTCTCAAAACCATATCTGAGTGCTCAGCAGCTGGGACAGCTGTAAACTGCATGTGAATTTTCTCTTTCGTATTTTTAATGTACCTATCTGCAGATAAAATGTCTATATTTACACATGCATTCAGCTTTGTTGTTGATATATTCAGATTTCAAGTTCCTATTTGCAAAATTAATTTTTTTAAGTAATCCCTGTAATTCATTAGACATTCTACCTCACACACCTACAAAGGGGAATAGAAGGCATAAACTGGCCCCTATCCCTTCGCTCTGGCTGCACACAAGTACAGGAGGTAGCTGCTTTTCCTTCTGCAATGTGTCATGGCTGTGCATGTCACAAAGGGTCTGTCCTCGGCTCTCCAGCCAGCAGCCAGGTAGCCAGACAAAGGAAATGAGTTTCAGCAACAAGCATCAAACTAAAACCAAATTATAACATTTCAGTGGCCTTGTGTGAAGCTGAGTGGTTCATTCTAACTCATTTGAGAGAGTTTTGGAAAAATGACTGCTGGCTTACTTTTCTGTTTAGGAGTTCTGCATGTATATGTATATTTCATGAATGCTTCTTAAAGTGCTCTAATATTAACAATAAACACTCTATAGAACATCTTTGGAAAGAGGCTTCTTGCTTTTGTTTTTTGAGGAAAGGCAGAGGCCAACAAATATGGAGGTAATAAGACTCATTTACTGGGTAGACCCAGTACTTGGAGAAGACCTCTAAGCAGAAGCTATACACATTTGTGACAATGCAGCCCCAGGCACAGGAACAAGCCTGTAGCTCAGCCACCTCTCAACCCACTCAGGTGGGGCAATAGGCAAGTAATAGATGCGTGAGGTAGCACAGTACAGAAGATAGCAAAACTGCAAGCTATACACTCTGCTGCTGAAAGCAATGTTAGTTGGATTAATGTTGCTGTCTGCATCAATGCTACTGTTCTGGCCCACTGATGAAGTCAGGTTAATTAATGGAGCAGAACACTGTGCTGATACAGCCATTCTCCTCCATCATCTCTTTTGCTTATCACGTGTGTTTGCAGCCAGCTAATACGGCTGTGTGTAATGCAGATATAGCTTGAAAGGTTAGGATTGACTGAAGTGGCAACAGGATGATACCAAGCAGTTTTAATACTTCCTTCTGGGCTTGATTAAAAGAAGGAAAGGGTATGTTCTGAGCTTTGACTAATCTCAGTTACCCTAACCAAGGATGGAAGAGTTTGCAGTTTGCAGAAAGTTCCAGTTTTCACATAAATCAGGAGGCTGAGGTGAGCACAGGTCCTGGGAGACCCTTGGAACAATCTGCTAACTCATGTGCAATGCAAACTTCTCTTTCTAAGAATGAGCTCCTGCAAGTTAAATTAAATCAGAATTAAACCTCAGGATACCAAATCCAATTAACCAACTTTCTCCAAAGAAGTCACAAGTTAAATATCTGGAGGATAATATTCCAAGATGAGCACTGAAGAGGCACATAAGCTAGTTCCAAGACAACTGCACATACAAGTGCAAGCTCATTCCTAACCAAGCCGGGAGCTCCAGGCATATAAATGTAATGCTACTCTGACATACAAATAGGTCAGGAAGCAGCATTCCCCACAGCTGTGGTGCCAGCTCCAAGTCCATGTTTCCTGCCAGTCAACAGGGTATGGTAACTCAGGCACATCTTCCTGCTTCTGCAGCAGCCCTTCTCATGAGCCCAGATGCTGGTACATTGAGAGGTATTAGTTCACAGCAAAGACAGGCAGTCAGTGTTTTGTACTTACATCAAGCAGATTACAGTCCTAAGAAAATGGTAATTAAAAGAATAACTGTTTACTTGGGTCTCCTGCCTAATCAGGAAAAGCAAAATGTTTTCAGTTCATCCCAAATTGGTGTTAAATGGAAGAAAAAATCAAAACAAAAAAGAGCCCTGGGTTAAAAAACTGCTTTATTGCTTCAAAATGAAGCCTTCTCTTTGATGACTTTTTTAAGTTTCTACGTTACTTGTTTCAACTAGTGTTGGTAGTTTTGCACTTTTTAATGCCTGTTTGAAATTGCTGGTTTTAATGACTCTTTGGGGGGAAAAAAAAAAAGAAAATGAGGTCTGAGGAATCATCTGTCTCTCAATTGCAATTTTAATATTGCTGCAATTTACCAATTACCTGTTTAAAGAAGCTGAAGAAGCTGTGTGTAGTCAGGTTTTCCTGCATTTGCCACTGTTGCCTTCCTGGAGAACTTAGAATCCCTGTTCAGGCCACAAAGACTGGATTAAGGAAAAGCAACAAAGGAAAAGTTGTGATGTTGCTGTTTATTTAGTACTGTTCTGTTTACTCTGCCCTGTGCTTTCTAAGTCCCATATACTGTGCACAAGTTTTAGCCTAAAACTATGGAGACTAAGAAATTCTCCAGTCTCTAGTTTCAGCAGAGACAAGTGCTTCATAATATAAGGAGGCTGATGATAAAACTGGAAGAGCTTGTTATACAGCTTGCATTTGCTGTTTTGATATTCTGCTAGGTTTATGATTTACACTTAAAAAACAAGCACAAGTGCACAGAATGATAATCCATCTGATTCTGAAATAGAAAGGCATATCTACCTAAGCACATATAAAGATATCTGAAACCAGAGTTTTTGCATTTCATCTTTATTGTTTATATATGAGCAATAAGAGTTTGAGGGGATGGTGGTATATCCATAGCAGCTGCTTGTAGATTTATATTTGGGAGACTAAACTAGACCAATATATGCACTATGTGTGGAGATGAATTTTACTTAATTAAAGTATCAACAATTTAGTGATTATAGTGTAAAACTGGAAAATAAGGGAGGAGACTCTGGAACTATTTATATGCAATTGCCAATGTGGTTCTTTATATAAGGAACTTTATTTAAGGTATAGTCAGACAACTTTGCCTGTCTTGTAGGGTCAAAATCTTTTTTCCACACAGGCTTCAGGGGAACAACATTCACAGAATTCAGGTATGGATTTTCTATGAGAATTTATAAATGCAGCTGTTTCCATAGTTGCTAGGGTCTGGAGTCAGCATGCAAGAAGCTTATTACTAGAATTATCTATTTATTTACAAACAAATTTTGCAGTTTTTAGTTGGAATATGAAAAAATAGCAAGAGAAATGTTAATTATGACAATGCTGATTTTCATAGCAGGGGCTATGAAAGTCTACTGTGAAGCCAAGTAAAATTAATTATTTTATAGCATACTTTTAAATATTTCAAAGGTAAAACAATGCAGCTGTAAGCAAACACTGTCTATAGCTCTGCTTCAGATACCCACCAGCATAGCTTCTGGAATGACAGGGGCCCATTTGTCTGAGTTTCATCCCATTTCTTCAAACAGAGTCAGGACCATTGTTATAGTTACTATTATTAATGATACTAATATATAATTATATAAACAGTAATATATTATTAATAATAGATAGTAGTAAGTTTCCATCTGCTTTCTCTCGTCACATTTTATTTGCTTCCTACCCTCTTAATTTCCTTCCTTTCTGCCTTTTCCTTGAGCTCATTTGCTTCCTGTTCTTCACTTTGCTTTTGGTATCAGAGGCTGTGGGGACCAGAGGAGATGCAAGCACCATCCTGAGCTGTGGAAAGCTGCCCAGGGGGCTGCGGTGAGAGAGCACCTCTGAGAGGCACCTCTGACAAGTTCCATGGAGAGACATGGATTAAACACTGAGTTTTGAATACAACCTGCCAGTGAGTGGGCAGCAGTGGGAAAATCAAAGGTCCAGGTGAGGCAGCAGGGGGTCTGAAAGGCACTTTGTATTCTTCAGCGCATAATCGCTGGTTGAGGCACAGAGTCAGAGCAGCCTGCCTGTCACAGGTGTTTTTCTTTTCTCTCTCTATCCTGAGAAGGTGCATGGTCTCTGGATTGAGAGGTTACACAATTTATTCATGAAGTGTGATTGTTTCCAAAGAGAGTAACTCTGCCCTTACTGGTCACTACTCCAGCACAGCTTTTACCAGCTATTTCATTGTATCTTGAATAAGCTTTACCGTAAAAGTAAATAAGAAGAGACCTCTAAAAAGGTGCATTTTGCAAGCAAGCTACTTAAGTGACTTTAATATTACTATGGACAATGTAATAGTGTGAGTAGTAAGAACATGAAATACCATATTTGTACCATTTTTTACAGTATATATGCTATTTATAAGCCATGAGCTACTTGCCTATGGAACTATACATTGCCATCTGATGCAAACTGCAGCTTGTTAAATTTTATGGGCCAGATTCAGTTCTAAGCTGCACAAGCAAATCCAAAGTAATAACACTGTTTTTCCATACTCTGGATCTACATCAATATAAACCAGCAGAATCTGGGTCTGCATGTTTTAATTACATACTTTTGAAGATTTTTTTGCCTGGTTTTTAACAATTCAGTCTGGCTTTTCATCCATTTTCTCTTATACTGTATTTAATTTGTCCACTGGCTGTTCAAATAAAATGTTTACTGCAGAAATACAAACTGTACAGGGAGACATGGATCTGACACCTGGTGTGTGTCTGCCTCAGTATAGCTCTCTGCTGAGACCATTTTGTTACTGTTCTAAGAAAGGCATAAAATGGAGCTGACTACTGTATTTCTGGTTGAAAACATATTTATATGACACATGCTCAAATATTATAAATATTTTATTTCATATATATATGTGTGTGCATTTATATGTGACTATTTATATGACTTTTTTTTTTTCAAATTGTGTGTGTGGTTCTGTTTATTAACCACTAATCTGTTTCTTTGCCACTGTTAAACTGATGAAGAAAAACAACTAGAAGAATGCCCACCTGCTTTATCTGATATCCCGCCATGGTACAGTGCTCTTCTGTTAAACATCATTCCACTTCGAGAGTTCACACGTCTGTACACTCCAGTACAGCATTTGGACTCAACTTCTTGCTCAGCAAAAAACACTTAGTCTAAAAGTATTACCCCTCAACATACTAATGCGCCTAAAGCAAGTAAAACTTGCTTTATTTGTCCAGCACTGAAATCATGCTATTAAAACATGGAGGGAGGGAAAGGGGGTGAGGGGAAGCCCTTTTTATATCTCTTCTCTGTCACTGGACTCCTGTCTGTACAACAATACGAAATAACTTTAAATGTTAAAATAGCCATGAGGTCTGAAAGAACTGAAAGCCTTATTGTAGAACTACATGAGCTTCCACCAAACGAAGTAGCTAAGTACATACATAGCAAGAAAATAAATGACACTTATTTTATAAAACTAGATTGTCCATGTGCTTTAGTAGAACTATTTAAGTTATGAAGTTTTGATTCTTTTTTTCATTAAAAATCCTTTGTTCCCACCTAACCAAGGCACATAGAATTATTGTGGTGATATGGTAAAAAAGCAGGATCCATCCCAGATGTGGGCCAGAGATGCTTTATGAAGTCTCAGGTTAAGCACCTTCTCAGCTTCATCTAGACGTGCCATTATGAAGTTCCTTCCTTCCTTCAAGACTGACTTGCAAGTAGGAGTTATCATGAATATTAGACAACTGTGAGTGCATTTGAGTTGGCAAAGTGTGCACTGTTTGAGGCTTACAGTCTCAGATGTTCACACTCCGTTGGAGTGCAGATTCAAGTAAAAGACCATTTTTCACTCACAGACACCAACTGTTTGTCCAGTCCACACTAACAGCCGTCAAAGGAGCTAGGTGGGGGTACACACCAGCTCTTGGTACCAAGAGCTGTGCTATGCACATTGCAGCTCTCAGTGACAAGAGGATTTTGCCCTGCAAGGTCAAGGAGGTTGGCCTCTTGTGAACTGGAACAATACAGAACTGGGTCATAACCCTGTTGAGATTTGTGCACATGCTTACTTTTAAGTGTGTGATTAGGTCCATTGATTGCAGTGGTGAGTTTGCATACCTGGATTTAAGTATATACATAATCTTTTCCAATTTTGAGTTTTTCCTATCTACAGCTTGAAAAATATTTGGAGAAAAGTAGCATTTTCTAGATCCGTTTTATATTACAGTCAGATATCTTTCAGTAGCATTAAGTAAATTTATTCAGATTTACTCTGCATGTAATACTGTGTCAGTCTGAAAGGAAGATCTGGAAATAACTGTAGTTTAGGCTTTGAAAACTAAATGCCAGATTTAAGTAGGCCACAGGAAATAACTGTTGTAAAATAAATCTTGGAATTTGTCACTATCTGCAATTTCAACTCCTGATAGATATGGCTCTGCATTCACTTGGGTGTCAGAGGTCACGGCCAAGGTGCTGTAGAAGTGTTATAAGAAGCTCTGTTAATCTTTGCCAGGACTCTATCTGGCTTTAGCTAATGTTCACAAGCACCATTTTCATGATCATTCAATGACATTGGAAATGCCAAACCTCCAGGTCAGTATTAAAAGAAACATATAACAAAAACTGTGTTCCTACACTGAAGGGAAAAATGGTTATAAATTAGAAAAACTTAAAATAAAACTTCTCTAATGAAATGATTTTATTTTTAAAAAGACAGGCACATGCACTTCCAACATGCACAGTTGTTTATCTTTCAAGTGAGGTGCTTATTTCTGTGAAGCCCTGCAACTGGTTTCAGACCAGACCAGAAGTGGGATTATCCAATTTACAAGAAAAAAGGTAGGGAAAATAAAAAAAAAAAAAAAAATAAAAAATTCTTGACAAATTAAAAATGAATTAATGAGTTCAGAACGTGGTTTATGATCTCCTTCCAAAATCCTACATATACAAATCCTGAGGCCTCTTCCCATCCAACCTAGTCTGTGCTAGAATCACGGAGTCCCTGGACCCTAATGTAGACAGTTGCAAAAGGGCAGCTCATCGAAAGACTGAACACTTCCTTTGATGTGACACAGTAAAAAATTGACGTGATAGATCACAGGCTGAGTAAGAAATGAACAAAAAGGAATGAAATTTTAATCTCACATAGTTACATTGCCTCAAATATTTTGTCTTGGACTTGGTGTCATTTAGTAGCTTCTCAGTGGCAGTGTGAAAAGCAACAGGCTTTCACAGGCAGAAAAATAGGAAGGAATCCCATCATTCCCATCAAAGGAATCCCTTACATGCTTTAAGGATTAGGGGTAGAACAAAAACATTAAAATATCTACATTATTAATAGGAACAAAAGTATTTTCTAAAACATGAACCGTAGAAAGAAAATTATGGCCTTATCCTACAAAATTTATCTCAGATGAGAGCTTATTACCCTCATTCCCACAACCAGACAACTTTGCTGGTTAGCAAATGTGTAAACTTTTCACATATCCCTAGATAATGAATATTTGAGCTTTCTAAAAAAAGGATTAATTCTATTTAAACCAATACTTTCTTGGTTGAAGTTAAGGCTATGTGTAGGTCAGCACCCAGATGAGCAAACACTTTCATTATTAGGTCCAACAAAACAAGAGAGAAAATTTTTAAATCACAAAGTAACTGAAAGATTAAGCATTCTTCTTTGCAAACTGATAGAATTTGTAATTGCTGGAGATGTTAGCAAATTCAAATTAATGTGGTTTGTAATGTGGTGATGTTTGAAGACTAATTTTATTTCCATCCATCATTCACTTTCTTTCAGAACAAGCCTAAGTAAAATTTAAAAAAAGCAGCAAATAAAGCAAAGTCTAGTAAAGAAAAAGAATGTGTTCTGTTTAAAACATATCACCTGAAATAAAGCATTATTTCATGCATTTTTTTGAGAACAGAGTTTAATAAAGAGCTAGAGGTATCTTTTTTTATGACTGAATGAAGCTTTAATAGGAAGGAGGTTAAGAAGTTAAACCAAAGTAACAATAGCGCTGCAGTGAAAGAAGTATGTTCTTTTTCATGCACATTGTTCTCCACTGGAGGCCTGTCACTCAGTAGAATAGATGTACTTTGACTCATGGGTGGCGAAGTATAACCTCAGCTTAGTCTGAATCCTCTTCTAAAGGCTGAGTCCTGCAACCAGATCCTGACAACTTCCCTGCAGCACTATAGCACGTTTCACTAACATGAGCTGATAGGATTAGCAGCAGGCAGCAATTACAAACTCTTCTTTGTGAGGCCTGAAGAGTTTTGATTCCTATGTCAACTGATGCTGTATTTCAGATATCTTCAGTGGTAAAACTTAAACCTTGAGTACTGAGATTAGATTCACAAAGTCCAGGGTAGCAAAACAATAAAGGATAATACATTGTTTAAATTTAAAACCATGTATACTTCTTTATTCTATAAGTAACGTGTCCACCCCCTTCCAGCTACTGGGACTATTCACAAGTCATAGTTTAGTTGGCTGTGAATATTTCTAAAGCCACTAAAGCAAGACTGTTATCAGCACTCCTGCATCCATTTCCCAGTCTAATATCCAAAGTAGTCTAATAGATAAGGAAAGGTTTTGGGGTCTACTTGACTCTGAACAGATATTTATCCCGGAGGTGAAAGTGTGTTCATCTATGATACCTGTGAGGAAATTAAGTAAAATGAGAAGAAAAAGTAAATAAACAATACAAACTCTCTTAATCACATGATCAAAACTTCCTTGCTCAAGGCTGCACACAAATTGGAAATGAAACCGTGGAAAACATGAACTGAAACCAGTGGTGTTATTTTAAACCTATGTGAGTGTTTACTAAGATGAAGAATACTAGTTTTTATTCTATCAAACTGCATACTTAACCTAAGTTTAATTGAGGTTTTTTTCTGATGGACAAGCATCCATGTGCAGGCTTGCATGAAAATAACCTAGATATTTTCAGACTGTGTGAAGGCTACGTAAAGCTGGCTTATCTTGGGGCAGGCTTCCCCAGATGTCTGCCTCCACTCTACACCATGGCAGGTAAGCCAATTACTTTCTGAATTGCTGACATTTGAATCACCAAAAATTTACCTTAAAGTAACCTGTACTGTAAGCTGTGATAGCAATGTGTGAGCTGACCAGCTTACTATGGATCTGTGAACTTGGGCAGATAGCTGGTAACTTCACCAACCAGTCCCACATGTCAGTCACAACCAAAATTAATATTTATTAACCTGATTACATGTTCAGTGAGTGTACCTCTAAGAGGAAATTGAATGAAGTCCTCTTTAGGTTGTGATAGAGAAGCCTTGCTGAATCCAAATGGGGCAGCCTGAAGACGTTACTACCTCACAACTTCCTGCTTCATTCTCCACTTGTGTTTGCTCAGTAGGAATTGAGAGCAATAATAAATTGGGTTGCACAAATATGCCAGATAGACAAGCTATGGTGCTGAGGTACAGGTGACCTTTCAGCTGACTATGATAGAGAATCATCAAAGGCTGAAGGTCAACACCTGGGACAATAACAATTTCATTCATCTAATATTGATCTGCTGTCAAAGTTGGAGACCTAAACTTAAGGACAGTCAAAACCAGGAGACATCAGGTTTAACTGGTATGTCAGTGTATGGAATGCTATTAAAATAAAATAATCTTCCATTAAACCAGTGAAAGTTTTTATACAGACCTAGCATGCACTGATTTTAAAAAACTTAATCCTGATAAATTAGGGGAGAACACTTTTTAGACACAAATGATTCACTGCTGTTCCCTGAATGCCTTCATGTAACTATTAGAACTAGGATCCCATGCAAAACTGTTGTGAACAGAAAGATGAATTTACATCATTACCTTGATTCACGTTCACATTCCAGTCTGTTATTTCAGTGATAGTTCCTATATCCTTGAGAATATAAAAGAAATTAAAACTGTGGAGTTTTAGTTTTCTTGCACAATCTATCTTTCCTAAACTCTCACTTAGAAATGTGTGCAAGTTTGCCAGAATAGTAAGATGAGATCCTGCCTTTGTTCTAATTTATTAACACCTTGTTCTTTGAACAATGGAACTACTTGTGAGTAAAGGTGTAAAACTCAAGCAGTGAGTACATACCAAAGGATTTAGCCTGATGTGTTTTAGATAAGTGAGCAATATTTTCTTCATTTTTCTTATATACCTAAAGTCAATTATATTAGTTTACAGGAAAATCTGTAAAAAAAAAAAACCCTTATCATATTTTCCAAAGCTTGTCACTTTCTCTCCCAGATGTATGAAAAGGGTGACTTGGCAATAAGTTTCTTAAATCTATTAGGCTGTATTCTTTGAAAGCTGGTACAACGACCTCAGTGATCAGTTAAAATTGTAAGGTAAAGCTAATGCATCTGATCCCTTTCTATGCAATTTCATTTTAGAATGTTGCATTAGTCTCATTTTGTGCCTAAAATACATGAGTCTGTGTATGTCTGTCTGTGTATCTGCCTATTTATCATGCAATATCTGTTTTACGACAAGAATAGTGACATTTGGAATGTACCAAACATACTTATCAGAAACTTAATATGGCTTCCCATAGTACAGGATTTTCTGGGACAAACAAGTTGTTCTTGACAGCTTGGATGTATGAGAAATCTGTCACAAATTATCCCTTTCAAAAGGAAACCTAGACATATCTTGTTGCATTTCCAGAAATGGAACAAAGCAATACTTTATGGTTAAGAAATGGATGTGAGCCAGCAGTCAGTACCCTTAGGTGAAAAGTTGGATCTGCCTAGCAGTTCCTCAGTTTCCAAGCAAGAGTCTTCCAGTTCCAAATAATGAACAAATGAAAAAATAAATACGGCTTTAATTCTTAGTAACGAAGAGGCAAGCCTGTCTCAACTGAATCCTGCAGTATGCTCTGGGCAAAGCACTCCCAGAGCATGGCATAAAGAGAGCACTCAGTATAACAACTGAAGAAACCTGCAACAAATCTAAAGTAGCCTCTCATTTCTATACAGCTGTAAAAGCTCTGCAGTAAGCCCCTGAAAGGGAACATTTATGTGTTTTATGTTAATTTAAAATGCTTGAAAGCAGTCAAAAGAGAGGCTCAGTCCTGAAGAAATCCCAGTCTTAAACACCCCTTAAGCCAGGACATGTCTATGATGCATTTTTTTTTTCTTTTTAAACTGCAATTCTTCTGTTACTTGTGAAATTTTAGCTATATATTAATGCAGATTTGTTTTTTCCTATCACCTTTTGTGGGGTGAGTCAAAATTTTATCAGCATCCCTAGAAATCCTAATAAGCTGGCATGCTTTTCAGCCAAGACCTAATATTCTTCTGTTCTTTGTGTTTGGAAGCTCCTGTGCCTATGAGTCTGTGCACAGTGAGCATGAAATGCGGGTGGAAGCCCTTCATAGCACGTTCCTGCTTCACTTCCCATTCGTTGCCAAGATTCTCTTGGCAAGACCTTCTTGGCAAGGGCTGTCAATTTGTCAGGTTTTCAGATGGAGCAGCAATGGCTAAGCTTTCTTAGGTTCTTCTCTGTGCAAAATCCAAAGGAAACCAGTGCAAGGCTTCTCCATTTCAGGGCTGGGATCAAGACTAGAGACTTAGCCCATAAGAACAACACTAACTGGAGACCAAGGCATTTTATCTTTTCTCTCTGATAAGTCTTTTTATGTCTCACATCCCTTTTTCTGTGAAACTAAGAAAGATTCCTTTGGAAAAACCAAACACCAGGTGGAAATCTGAACACTGAAAGCTGTGCAATTTCTGTTAGCCTGTGCAGAAACACTGTAAGCAGAGGGTTTGTCCTTTGATTAAAAGTTATTTGAGGTAGAGAGAGGTTTCACTTTTTTCTCCTACAAAGAACTAACCATATCAAGGACATTGCCCACGGAAACAATATTAATAGCAAAAGGACTGATTTGTTTAATTTCACATAGCTGTTCTGCTGAATCCAGCAGCTAGCAGCTCCTGAAATCAGTAGCTGATTTTATACCAGTGTGAAGGTTAATGGACTGTTTTCTACTCCTTTCCAGGAGCAAATATCAGCCCTACAGAGGTCCATTGCTCACCAAAACCCAATCTGGAGTCCCAGAGTCTGGCACAGAAAGACTAATAGACTAATACATTAATTCACTGGGCCTCTCTGCCCTTGGATTGGTTGTGCATTTTTTAACATGAACTATAGCAGCAATGGTATTCAATCATATCTTCATTTACTTTCCAACTATGACTTCAGAATGCATATACAAATCTCCATATCCTGATTGCCATCAATATAAATATAAACTACTGCAGAACGGCAACGAAGGAAAGAGGAATCCTTTTGGCTTCAACTAATAAGCATAAATGCACTAAAACATCAGCATCCAAGCCAGCTGGATCCCTGAACAACTAATTAACATGAAGCCTTTAATTTTGAATTTTTTTTTTTTTTTTTAAATTTTCCCAAGAATCATCTCCTTTGGCTATCTGCCAGCAATAGGTAAGTGAGGGTTTGCCTGTGGTTTTTCCACTGTGTAGGTGACAGTTTGTGCTTAGTTACAGAGCTAATCACAAAAAGTATTTTTTTTGACCATTCTCTGAATATAACTACTCCCAAAATTATTCAACATAACTGGACAGTCTCACTATGAGAATAGGTGATATAGGTAAGGTTATATTTTTATTTGAGTGCGTACCTATTCTCTATATCCTCAGAAATAAAGTATGATTAGCACTGTGACACAGAGGAAATAGAAGAAAGGACCATTTAAGAGGTACATTTTTGAGTTAAGAAGGAGGTGAGAAGAAACTACATTTATGGGCCAACCATTGGTAAGGAAATTTGAAAAATACTGAAATTTGAGTTGATGAATTACAGAAAGTACATTGTATCTTTATTCCTACTGAAGGATATTAGTCCGTGGCTTGAAGTAAAGAAGGCACTGGTAAGGAATCACACCTCTTTCAAGTGATGCAGCTTCAAGACTTCAGTGTGCAACATCACTCAGGCAGACAGCTGATCTTAGCATATGAAAATTTTGGGTCACAATGGAGAAAGACTGAAAATTCAAATAGATACAAGAACTGTTTCACATGGAGTCTTGACTAGTTTACTTCCAGTGATATTTCAAAAACTTGAAACATGAAAAAAAACTCAATCTCTTTTGAAGTAACCATGTGAAATTTTGCACTTTAATCTTTTTCCTTTCAGAACAGCTCAGAACTTCAGTTGAGGTCAAGTCTATCAGCAACTGAGCAGCTCCCTTTTTGTTACGTCAAGAGAAATATCTTGAGATATAACTACCTTCAGAATAGCTAAAACAATCAAGGAGTCCAGGGAGAGAGGGGGAAAAGGATGCAAATTAGCACATCCTAATCGAACTGTTTGTTTGGTTTTGCTTGTTCTGTGGAATAAGCAATAGCGGAAATCCTCTTTTTCATCATGCAGGATGAAAGTTTATTTGAAGTTGGAGCCTATAGCTGCTTTTTCACAGTAAATTGACCTTGTTCCGTGCAGCCAATGTCATAATGCTCTGCTTTATCTAGGCTGAGAGAAAATCGCAAATTGCTTCTGCATGATTAGTTCTGCCACTTCAAACGTGTTTCTTCCGAGTTGGCTTCCACACTTGCTGCTAGAGATATGTGCCGCTGGGAAACCTTAATCTGTCTCTGAACTCCTCTGATTTAGTAACCCTTTACCAGCCAGTCTGTTATGTCAGTAGAATGACTCTTGTTGAGAACAATAGAACAGTACAGAAAAAAAAAGAAGAAACTTTATGAATATTCTTTCAAACCTCTGCCTAATATTTACTCAGCCATTTCTGGCTTAGCAGATGGAAGTTACTTCAGATCAGTGGAGTTTTCACAGATACATATTTATTTGTGCTTTTATTGACAAAACATTTTTCTTTATGTATTATATCTCGATAAATAAGTAAATCTTAGGGGTTTTAATCTTAAAATACAGAAAGATATTTATTTTGTGTGATCAGCTTGGCATTTGAGTATCTGGTGATTTGTCAATAATCTAATTAGCTCTAAATTCAAAAGTCTTCATTATTTTTAGCTTTCCTGTCTGCTAGTGTGCTCCAAACTGAAAAAAAAAAAAAAAAAAAAAAAAAAAAAACAAAAAAAAAAAAAAAAAAACAAAAAAAAAAAAAAAAACCAAAACAAAAAAC
>NDXB01017062.1:52238-69066 GCA_002631895.1 Agapornis roseicollis
TTTTTGGCTCCAAAAAAAAAAAAAAAAAAAAAAAGCAAAAATTACAGCTGAAAAACAACAACAACAACAACAAAAAAAAAACAACTCACACCAAAAAACCCACCTATTAAGGTCTATAAAGATTCATATATAGCAAGATGAAATTACTGCATGTTATTCCAGATATGGAATCCAGATAATGATTAAAACCACATTTATGGCTCATAAAATATATTTAGG
This sequence comes from Agapornis roseicollis, assembly GCA_002631895.1. Classification (NCBI taxonomy): domain Eukaryota; kingdom Metazoa; phylum Chordata; class Aves; order Psittaciformes; family Psittacidae; genus Agapornis; species Agapornis roseicollis. The sequence continues at coordinate 52,458 of NDXB01017062.1, forward strand.
TAGCCATACAGCTTAGAATTTTAGAATTATACATAGTAGTTTTGTCTCAAAATATAGATGCTAAGGTAAATATAAACTGATGTTAGTGCTAGAACTAAGATTGTCTCACTACTTTGTTCCTCTTTGAGCAGCATGTCTGTATAGTCATAACTTTACAAAGCCAAGACACAAAATGGCAAAAGGTCAGTTTCTCAGACTCAGACTGCTTTTCCTCTCTTCTAATTCTGCTGGTGTCACACATGCTACATCATCAAAGTGAAAGAATCAGGGGGAGTATTCACATATGGATAATCAAGACTGTGTTCTGCGTATTCAGGATAAGGCCACAGGACTGCAGTGTTTGCATGATCTATTGTGATGGAACAATCCAAACAATTTGTATTAAGCAATTAATCTTTTACATTTAATTTTTCTCTTTCACATGACCGTATAGGGCTGAATTCTACATACCGCATCATGCTTAGCCATTTTAACATAGATCTTATTCACAAGTACTTATTCACAAAAAACTTTAATTTGTTAGCACTATAAAAATGAAAGAGCAAAGAAATAAAAGTATGCCATGACCAACACCCATTTTCATAGCGAAAAACATTTTAAATATTTATATTTTTTAACACAAACCAGTCACTGCAGTTGATTTCCTCCTAGAAACCCAGAGCCAGTTACTACATCACTTTATGAATTACAAGCATCTAGTGATTTTTTTTTCATGGTGAAGTAGAGCAGTAATAACAAGCTGAACATGACATGTATTTAAAAATAAATTGTTTGATAAAAAAAAAAAAATGAAGAATAGGAAAATGCCAGCTTCATGTGACAAGATTCATGCTGAAGCACTGTTTTCAAGTATTTTTGACCAAAGAAGGATATAGCAGTTTAAAGGTGAAAAGGAGTATGGGGGAATTTTCTAACTGACAAATAAGTCTAGATATCTAAAGATTTTGCTAACCAGTCTGACACATAAATGGCACATGATGTCAACTTCTATTAAAGGCTTTATAAATGATGACAGCCTGGAGAAACAACAATTGTTTTCCAAGAAAAGAGTCTCTGATGAATTCTATATATTATTGCCAAGCATTAAAAACATGTCAACAACAACACTGCAGTCAGGAGCCAAATCAGTTTTACAATCACTGATCTTGTGGCCTATGCATATGACTGCTGCCAGGAAGATTTTAATCCTAGATCTTCTTGGAGTCCCTTACTGTTGTGAAAAACATGTCAAATATATATTTCCATAACTATATTTTCCCATTAATTTGTACAAGTAAAGTAAACAACGATGAAAGTATTATTTGTTATGGTGTATCAACAGGTTGAATGGAATTTAAGATCTACCACAAAGCAGTTAATCAAAACTCCTGATTTAACAACAATTTTGAATTTAATTTACAGGAAGAAGCAGCTTGTCTACCATGGCAATTACAAATTTGTGGGCTATGCTTCCGTGCAAATTAACTGATTGCATTACTCCCATACAATTGCCTAATGATGCAGATGATGACTGTAAACAGAACAGAAAATTTCTGTATAGTAAGATCTGTATAGTAAGACTTTTTGAAAGAAGTCACTTGGAAACGTCCCATTAATTCAAAACTTTCGTTAGGTTCTTACAGAATAACAACAAACTGAAGCATTTGTATTTTGTAATATTTCATCAACACCACCATGGCTTTTTAACTAAATGTAGACCCTCCAACTGGCTGGCAGTTAAATTTTCCATATTTCAAGGTCAGATGAGAACAATTTTTAGTCTGCTTGAGGGCACAAGGGAAAACAAAAATCCTGTCTTCTACAAAAACCCAGAAAGAAGCATCTTAACAATTTCATCTGTACAATTTCAGAACAAACTTCATAATGAGTACTAAACACAGCATGTTCAGAAATACAGTCATTTTAGTTTTCTCTAATGCCATCAAAATGGTAGTCCTCAAACACTGAACTCATTCCTGCCTTTCACTCTGCCAATTATTACTATTGCTATTATTATTGTTGTTGTCACTTGCCCAGGTGTAATGGTAGCACTGTAATTCAAGAAATTCAGTTAAGTGCAGACTGCAAGGCACACACATTTCTCAAAGTCTACCGAGCACCTTATAGAAAACCCTCAGCATCTAACAAGATCAAGCTCCTTATCCTGCTGATCATGCTCCATCTCCTTGCATCTGCAGCATGAACATGGATCGCAGTCTCTGCCTACTAACAGTAAATATGCAAAAGTCACACAGCTGTCAGAAACAAAAGAGTGGCTGAGTCAAAACTTTCATAGTGGAACTTCATCTCCTTCATCCCTCCCATCCCTGAAAACATGAAGACACCTTGCTAGAGGGTGGGTGGAGGGGAGAAGTTATTGCAAAACTTCTTGTTGACACCTGGCAACAAAAACGGCATCATCCCACAGAACAGAATTATCTTTAAACAGGAGACCAAAAGTCCATTAATGGGCTGAAAGTCCATTAACTTAAACTATTGCAATAACAAATCTGTTGTACTTTTAGACTGAGTCTGGACAATCCTTAGCCTCAAACATGGTTACTTAGCTAACCATATAGGTAAATTAGCAAAGAGTAACAAAATACCTCCATAGTCTTTCCAGTTTTGCTTTCTTGAATGAAAAATGTCTGGGTGAGGACAAATCATCATTGTTTTTGTTTCTGTCAATGAATATGCAAGGTTCATCAATGCCTTGACATTTGCTATCAACTGCAGATATGTACATCTTAAAATAGATTCAGATAATAACAGAGAAAAGAAAGAATTTCAAGGCTATCATGTTTGTGAGGCAGCAGGCTTACAGTTCCCTGGGTTATGGTTACATGGTTGGAGGATCCCTGCTGACCAATTACAGTTCTAAAAACTCAAAAGCAAAGACTGATTTTTAATATTTTAATGGAATAACTTACTTTATCCAAACAGGAATGTTGCAAAAAAGGAAAAATTTTTATTTTTTTTTTTTTTTTTGTTGTTGTTTTTGTTGTTTTTTGTTTTTTTTTTTTTTTTTGTTGTTGTTTTTGTTGTTTTTTGTTTTTTTTTTTTTTTTTGTTGTTGTTTTTGTTGTTTTTTGTTTTTTTTTTTTTTTTTTTTTTTTTTTCCTGTTTTAGATATAATCATTATTGAAAGCAGCTTATGGAAATGTAGTTCCTGGCATATCCCTACCTTACATTGGTACACACTGCGGACTTCCTATATAGTTGGAAAGAGGAAGAATCTATCAGAAAGACTCAAAACTATCATCAGTTGTTAGTATCAGCTCAGAGACTGCAGAATTCAATAATGACAGTTCAATCTCTCCTTTGCTTACATGGTTGTTTTTTCAGAGAGTTCTTAAAAAAAATTAGGTACAATTCCTGTTCTCAAATGAATTGGATTAAGACTTCCACACCTGTACTAAAGAAGCTAAAGATAATAGTTGACACATACAAAAATACAGAGAAATCACAGCTTCTCTGTTTTGATTTGCAGATCTATCCATCAAGTTAGAATTCTATGGGGTTTGTCTTTTTTTGCCTGTGCTGAAGTTGTTTATCTTTTGAGTAAAAAAACAATCATAAAATAAAGAAAGATTTTACAGGACTTCAGCACTGAGGTCTTTCTGCACGATAGGACTTCTATGTACACAAGTAATTCAAGTATTCAACCTCATCCTGACTTGTAATACTCTAATAATCCACAAGAAAGTGGGGAAGATCCATGCTGTTTCTTGAGTGTCAGTCATTTTGGTCTACAGCAGGAATTTTCAAATGTGATGGAACAAAACCACATCTATTTTTAGATAAGCAAAGATGCCCTTTTAAGGGCAGAAGTGCTTGCTCTCATAGCAGTTACAGTATCATCCAGCAGGTAAAAATGCAATTTAACCATGGGCTGCCTATTAGCCCCCAGCAATAAGCCTGAGCTGAATTTGGAACAGAGTTGAATTCCTTCACAAATGGTAAGTGATGAGGTTTAGTGTGTGATATAGCTTGTTTGATTACCGTGAAAGGTATCAGGTACAACATATAGCTTTGAATCTTGGATAAAAATACTCTCTTCTGTTGGGAGATCATAAATCTCATTTTGTTTCAGACTAGCTTAAACATCATTACTAATTTATTAGCTATAATGTCTTCCCTTGATCCCTAACTACAGTTCTCTTAAGAGCAACTAAATTAGGACCTTTAAAGTGCAAGGAACACTTGTGATTTCAAACATAACTGTACTTTGTAAATATACACATGACAAACTTTATCTGACATATTTTACTCTTCAAGTTTATTTTCATTAACACCTACATCTGGGGGAGGAGGGGAAGGGTCTCCGCATTTATAACTGATGACTTCAGTGGTGATTACAAGATGCTTTTTTCACTCTTTGTACCATCATGCTGAACACAGTCTTTACTTGTGAGGCAGGTATCATGTTCCTGTTTATGGAAGTTTTGGGATTTTGCCCACAGCTGACTGTGGACGTTTCTAGACCAACCTTGCCATTTGTTGATCATAAGCAAAGCTTTAGCCTCCAATGGCACACTGCCTTGCTGTGCACACAGCAGTGGCTGGGGATCAAATCAACACTCTGGAAATCAGCACTCCTTCATCAAGTGCTAAGTAGAGCCTTTATGCAAACTGAGTAACTCTAATGGTGAGGATATCCTCAATGACCTAGCTCCTACTTGTGGCTTGAAAATTAGGCCTAAGAAGGCCAATTGCCAGATAATGCTGGTACAGGAAGACTTGTGTACAAACTGAAAGGTTGAAGTGCACCCTTTCAGCACCAGGATTCATTCCCAGCAGGGCTGCTCTCCTCTCCCTGACTGATTCCTGCAGCGGCATTGGTGCTGAGGACTCTCAGCATTCACCTTCACACCCAGGCAGCCAACAGGCCGAGGGGCTGCCTGGAGCATCCCCTTCACCAACACGTCCCAGGCAGCTGCATCTGGCAGAGACAGGCTCCCAGCTGATGACAGGCAACTTAAATCGGTCCAGGGAGGATTAAAGCAAGGGAAGGGGGAGGGAAGCAAGGGAATGACATGTCACCTCACACTGTGCTGTGGTCACTTTAGCTGAGCTGTGAAGCACAGCTCTTTTGAATGCAGAAAGTGCCTCTGATAACCCTGTCGGAGAATGATATGGGAGGACGAGGCATGTCTCAGAAATGCATGACTTTTAAGCCATTGGCACTTTAAGTTTTGCTCCCTGTTTTAACTCTCAGTAACTGCTGCAGTCTTGATTGCCTACGTGCAAAATACAGATTTATCACAAATAAGGGTTCACGTATCACCAGGGAAAAAGGGATCCAAGTTCGTGCTTTCAGAGTGACTCATGGTCTTAGGTGCCTTTGGGTTTTATTACCACAAAAGGCATATGCTAACTATCAGCATGTGTTGAGCACCCTTTCTATGAAAACAGGTCACTATTAAACATCTGATGTTGGCCATCCAAAGCCATGCTGAAAATTCTTCACTATTTCTACAAATTCCATTAAATATGAGTAACATTGATGCCACTGAGGTAGACAGGCTACATCCATACTGCTGTTTTAATAGTTTATTCATTCAGTACATACTGTAATTTTACCTTAAAGAAAGCACTGACGTATCACCCGTGTTATTTACAGATATTTTCTTGCTGTTCCTCCAACTGAAATATAACAGCTTGTTCTGTGGGATCAAGGTCTCTGTGACAGCAAGCGCAGCTACTGAAGGCAACGTAGGCATGGCCACAACAGCTCTGTCTTACGACAACGAAGTTCCCACAAGTTTCATAGCAGTGGGCACTCATTGTTTTGAAGAGAAGGGTGCTCTCTATCTCTGTCTTATTCCATAGATAGTCGATGACAAAAGGCAGATACCACCAGAATGAACAATTCAGAGCATGGAGGGCAGACTTTCCCTCTGCTAGAACTCTAATAAAGGTAGAAAAGCCAAGTACTGAATATCTGTATGTCTTAGAATCATAGAATCATAGAATAGTTAGGGTTGGAAAGGACCTTAAGATCATCTAGTTCCAAGCCCACTGCCATAAGCAGGGACACCTCACACTAAACCATGCTTAATTCCCCCTTGCATACTAACAGTAAATTTTCCTGGACAAGAACATAAACCATCAAAATTGGATTTTCATCAGATTCAGATTTTAGGATTCAAATTTTAGATTATGCTTTACAAATCAAAAACTTATTCACATTATTGAATGCTATGACGAAAAACAAATCTTGGAAAATAATCACTCTGTGTTTCAAATCTGGGAACTGAGAAATTCCTATATTATTACTGATATATGAAAACTGTCTTGTCATGACCCAGCTGGAATTGTTATGTTTTCTGAAAAAAGAAAAAGGAAAAAATGAGTTCTGGGCAGTATGTCAGCCCCATCAATGTGTTTCAGTGCCATTAGCAGCTAATTCTCTGACCTTGCTCATGCCACTTAATGGCTCAGTTTCCTTTTTTTAGTATAGGATAAAAATATTGAGTTTTATAAAGTGCTTTACAAACTATTAATTCAATTAATATTATTTCATAATTTTAATTAACTTGTCTTCTAACATCTAACTTCCAACTCTCCACTGTTCTAAATTGATGTGAATTTCTTAAGTTTTGTAAAATGAAAAGCAACAGACTTAGTTACAATCAAAATGAAGTTATATTTACCTTGCACACTTTTGAGACCTGCTATCTATGGAGGCACTTACAGGGCCTTCACTGTGATTATATCCTAGTACATTGCAATCACTAATGGTTTTTATCCTTCCACTAGCTCTGTGAGATAGAGCAGGGTTGGTGTTATCTCTGTTATTCAGGTGGAGAAATGAGGTCCAGGTAAACTGAGAACAGAGTCACATCACACATTTGTGTCCAAGTCAAACATGTCACAGATGTGTGCCAAGACTATCTATCTAGTAAGGGTTCTTAATGCTTCTCAGAACAGCATAGACCACAAAGTCTAGAACAAAGCATGTGATTGGCAAGGACAAAGCCTTCCTGGTCAAGGATAACATACTTCCAGATAAATCCATGGCCTAAAAATTGTTAGGGAATGGTGGAAAACTGCACTGAAAAAGCTACTTCCACTAATACAGTGATACAGCACTTCCTGACCTTTATTCAGTAAAACCAGATGTTGTCTTCTATGGCGTTGTAGCACACCTGCTCTCAGAAGGCATTGGAGATAGAGGCTGGTGCCTTCCACCCTTGGGACAACCAGCTAACCTGCACTGAGGCACTTAACAGCCATGCTAGTTCACTTTTAATGTTGCACCTTTTGCTCCCCAGAAAGTACTGTGAAGGCTGCAAGAGTCAATGTCCCAAGCTATTTTCAGAGAAAACATATTCCTCAGGGAACAGGGCAAAAATATTTTTTTTCTTCTTTAGTAAGAATTTCAGATTCAGGAGCAAGATATTGGTGACAGTTTGTATAACACCCTGTTGTGCTCTGCTTTAGTCACCTTTGTCTGATATTCAGAAACGCTGCCCATGCTGTTTGAACTCCCTAATCTACCTCTGATCCCCTCTGCCTGGGTCTGGTCCAGAGCCTATGAGTATTATCCCAGCAAGCTGCTGAACTGCCATCTAAACATATGTTATTAGCCATAAGGTTACAATTTGAATACATTTGACCCACTTACAAAATAGTATATTTAAACAGGCAAAAGTAAAATGAAAAAAAAAAAAAAGGTAAAAAGAATTTATGCTGAAAAGCAAATCATGTCTGAATTTCACTCTGTGTGGATTTGCATAGTGCTTATCTCAGGATTGTAAATAAAGATATAAGTAGACATTACATTGGAGCTTTCTCTTCATTGTTAGAGACAGAATTAATCAAATACATTACTTCAAAGAACAAATAGAAAGTCAGAGAATCTGTGTTGCTTGTAGTCCTGCACCCATTTCACAGCTGCAGACTCAGATGTCAGCTTTGCTGGCATAAATTTTGTGAGTGAAAGGTCGGTGACTAGCTTTGGACTAGAGAGAGCCTTTTTGTTTTAAAGTTAAACCAATTTGTTCACATGCAATGACAGTGTAGAAAATATGTCTATTCTGGAACAATCAGCCAGAAGTAGCTGGTTCACTAAAGTATTTTGTAATGTATCTATAAGGATGTTTCAAATTTAAGGTGTTCCTGTAACAATAAAACAAGGAATGTATAAGGTTTATGCATGCCTGGTTTAAAAGATTGTTGTGGGGTGTGGGGTTTTTTTCTTTTTTGAAAGAAGCACAAAATGTCTGCCAAGCTTTAAAAATGATGCGGATCATGTTTCTGTGTCTGCTAGGTGGTGCTTACCGGGCAGTCTGGCTCTTGTCAGTAATTCTTCAACTGCTTTGCTGCCGTGGAATTACTGTAGAGAGTTAGGAGTTGGGATTTGTGGGAGGGATTCTTTGTCCCAGTTGCATTTAAAATTACATCTAATCTTATCAAGGAGCTCGTCATTGTTTCTGGCTGCCCATAGCAGGTACAGTACTGCTTTTATTCAAGTCTGTTGCTTTACCAAATAAAGGCAAGAACTGCTTGCTTTTCTCATACAAGTAGTCCAATTGATTTCTGCAGGAATACTTGCATGAGTAATGCAAACAGGATTTGGCAATAAAATTGATTAAAAAAGAATCTGAAAACCATATTCTTCCAGAGGCAGCACATGATGGCTGAAAACTGCTTAAAGAAACAGGTAGAATGTATAGATGTAACTAAAATTTAGATGCCAGGTATGTCTAAAGCAACTGAAAGTGTGAAAGAGTATGAAATAAAGAACAAAATCAAAACAGTGAGCAGACATTAAAAAAATTTCCTCATACATAAAAAATCAAAAATTTTTTCTCAAATGGCAAAGTTTTAATTTAATATTGTCTTTGAAACTTTTGAATAGCAGCAGAATATCTAGAGAGGTGCATAAATGCTAAATGAGTATTCTCCCCAAACTCTAAAGAACTCTATGTGGTTTCACTAAAAACCATAAGTGGCCCTGAGGTGTAAAATATTTCTTCAAGTGCTTCTATGTGTTTGAATATTTAAATTTTTGTATTCAGCCTGAAAATGCTGGCATTCCTAAAACATTAAAAAACTTGCTTGCCTGCCAAGGGAGTTATGCAAATACAAGCAGATCAAAAAAAGCATGCAGATGTAATGCCTCTTTCTTGCACTGCTTTTCCAATAAAAGTTCCTAGATCTCTTTTTTTATTTATCAGATATTTAATCTTTAAGGCCTAGTTCCTCAACTGAGATAATTAATTTCCCTAGCTGGAATTGCTGCAGGCTTAATAAGAAAGTAGGTGACATAAGTAGTATTTATGCCTTTATTTTAAAAATTTGCCCTAACCAGTGCTAAGCAAATTATTGACATTGTAATCCTAATGCCAAACAAAGTAATATCAATAACAGATCACCAGTGTCAACAAGGTACCAAGCTAAATCGAACAGAAATAATTGGTATTAAGTTTTAATGGAAACTGTTTATTTCATTTTATAATTAAGATACAATATGTAACTTGCATTAGTTATGTTAGTAAGGTGGTCTCTAAATCAAGCGCTTCAATTAGGAGCTTAAAATTCAGTGGAATGATTTCAAGTTTTATTGACAAAAATTAAAAATATTAAAATGTCCAGCTATAAGAAGAAATGTTCAGAGATTTGGACTGTTGAAAAATGAGGGAAATATAACCCCCATTTTCAAGAAGGGGAAAATGGATGACCCGGGGGATTACAGATCAGTCAGTCTCACCTCTGTGCCTGGCAAAATCTTGGAGCAGATTCTCCTGGAAGGTATGCTAAGGCACATGAAAAACAACATGGTGCTTGGTGGCAGCCAGCATGGCTTCACTAAGGGGAAATCCTGCCTGACTAATTTGGTGGCCTTCTATGATGGTGCTACCAAACTGATGGACAGGGGTAGAGCAGTTGATGTCATCTACTTAGACTTGTGCCAAGCATTTGAGACTGTCCCACACGACATCCTTGTCTCTAAATTGGAGAGACATCAATTTGATAGACGGACCACTCAGTGGATAAAGAACTGGCTGGATGGCCACACGCAAAGAGTTGTAGTCAATGGCTTAGTGTCAGGCTGGAAGCCAGTGACGAGTGGTGTCCCTCAGGGATTGGTGTTGGGACCGGTCTTGTTCAACATCTTTGTTGTTGACATGGACAGTGGGATTGAGTATGCCCTCAGCAAGTTTGCCGATGACACCAAGCTGTGTGTTTCGGTGGATATGTTGGAGGGAAAGAATGCCATCCAGAGGGATCTTGACACGCTTGTGAGGTGGGCTGATGCCAACCTCATGAAGTTCAACCATGCCAAGTGCAAGGTCCTACACCTGGGTTGGAGCAATTCCAGGCACAGTTACAGGTTGGGCAAAGAGGAGATTCAGAGCAGCCTTGCGGAGAAGGACTTAGGGGTGGTGCTCGATGAGAAAATGAACATGAGCCAACAGTGTGCGCTTGCAGCCCATGCAGCCAACCGTACCCTGGGCTGTATCAAAAGAAGCGTGACCAGCAGGTCAAAGGAGGTGATCCTGCCCCTCTACTCTGCTCTTGTGAGACCTCACCTGGAGTATTGTGTGCAGTTCTGGTGTCCTCAACATAAAAAGGACATGGAGCTGTTGGAACAAGTCCAGAGGAGGGCCACAAGGATGATGAGGGGAGTGGAGCATCTCCCATAGGAAGACAGGCTGAGAGAGTTGGGGCTGTTCAGCCTGGGCAAGAGAAGACTGTGTAGTCTTCTATAGCAGTAGACCCTCATAGCAGCCTTCCAGTATCTGAAGGGTGCCTACAGGGATGCTGGGGAGGGACTCTTCACTAGGGACTGTAGTGACAGGACAAGGGGGAACGGGTTAAAACTTAGACAGGAGAGGTTTAGATTGGATATATGAAAGAAATTCTTTCTTGTTAGGGTGGTGAGATGCTGGAATGGGTTGGCCAGGGAGGTTGTGAGTGCTCCATCCCTGTCAGTGTTCAAGGCCAGGTTGGATAAAACCTTGGGTGACATGGTTTAGTGTGAGGTGTCCCTGCTTCTAGCAGGGGTGATGGAACTAGATGACCTTAAGGTCCCTTCCTACCCATGGGAGATGCTCCAGTCCCCTGATCATCCTCATGGCCTTCCTCTGGACTTGTTGCAACAGCTCCATGTCCTTTTTATGTTGATGACACCAGAACTGCACACAATACTCCAGGTGAGGTCTCACAAGAGCAGAGTAGAGGGGCAGGATCACCTCCTTTGACCTGCTGGTCACGCTTCTTTTGATACAGCCCAGGGTACGGTTGGCTGCATGGGCTGCAAGCGCACACTGTTGGCTCATGTTCATTTTCTCATCGAGCACCACCCCTAAGTCCTTCTCCGCAAGGCTGCTCTGAATCTCCTCTTTGCCCAACCTGTAACTGTGCCTGGAATTGCTCCAACCCAGGTGTAGGACCTTGCACTTGGCATGGTTGAACTTCATGAGGTTGGCATCAGCCCACCTCACAAGCATGTCAAGGTCCCTCTGGATGCCATTCCTTCTCTTCAGCGTATCCACTGAACCACACAGCTTGGTGTCATCAGCAAACTTGCTGAGGGCGCACTCAATCCAGCTGTCCATGTCAACAACAAAGATGTTGAACAAGACTGGTCCCAACACTAATTCCTGAGGGATCAAAGTTGGCTTGATGACCAGTGTCATCAGATGTTTAATTTGCTTTCACAGAATGATAACCAAAGGGAGAATTTTTTACAGATTATGTTAATTTTTCATATTGTTTATCCAAACTTGGTACTAATCATTACTTTTAAGTAACCTCAAGCCTCAGTTTATACAGCATGGAGTAATAATCTGAGGCAGAAACTGTATTCAGGAGAAAAGCTAGAATTTCAATACTCTGAATATAAACTGTATTTAGATAAGCATAAACTCAAAACTGAGTATGATTTATACAGATTCTGAGAAGGTAACTCAAGAAATCTGAGCTCATCCACATTGTGGTCCTTTCACCAGTTTGGACCTTTTCTAAAACATCTCATCTGTGCATATCCTCTGCATACTCTCCCTAACCAACATGCACAAGGACTCACTGCTAACTGCCAGTTTGTTATTTATATCATCTATGCCTTTGGCCCACTGGGCCTAGAAAAGTGAAAGAGAGTCTGAAAACTAAATTGAAGTTAACATTCATGGAATTACACATCATTGGCACCATCTCCTAGCATGATGTCAGAAAATGAACCAAGAATTCATGTCACTCTTTCAGTGTTACAGGACATTTACGGGGTGTTACTTTTAAGATTGTGTCCAAAACAACCAGAGGCCATGGAGGATCCAGGATATTCTCCTACCTACAGGTCTTTAAATACTCTTAAAATGCTGCTCAGTTCTGAAAGGGAGCGGTGTAAAAGTGACACCTTCTTATTCTGCACATCTGTTCTTTGTGCACATTCAGAGCTGGAGTCATACCTGCTGCCTGAAGAAACAAAATTTCAGCCTTACTGTGTTTTCCTTCTTTTAGCACTGCAAAGCAAGCACTGCAGAGAACAAGCTGTATCTGCCTTCCTTTCCACACTTCTAACTACAGGCAAGTTTTGTATGAGTCTGCATAAACATCTCTAAATATACAAGCCAAGAACAAAGTAAGATGATGATGGTGTGATTTGGACCATAATTTTACCATGAAAATGGGAAGTATTTCTAGTGAAATGTGAGGCAAAAATTATAACCTGTCTTAAGAACTATATATACTGTTCTATGCAACAGTGGAAAACACACTGGTGAAAATATAGATTTTTTTTTTTTTTTGAGGATAATTCCTACTCACCCATTCAGAAATTACTTTGTCTTAATCCTGACTGATGTGAGAGGAACAGTCTTATATTTCAGAATAGCTGCATGCATCTGAAAGTGTTCTATCCATAAAAGAAATCAATGCTAGGTATAGATTCCAAAATGTAAATAAGTAATTGGTCACAAAAAATTAACACTTTTTGGTTTTCACTTTCTTTCTGCATTCCATTAAGGAGCTTATTAACAGAAACAAGCAGCTTTTCTTCATACCAGGCAAGCCACTGAAAATGTTTTCATCAATTACACAAACATACACACAAAATCTGCAGTTAAGTCTAATTAGTTCGTGTTTTGTTACAGGCTGAGTAATTATTAGCTCCTTTTCTGACTTATATTTTCAAGATCATTTCAATAATCATTATACAGAGCTTTTAAGGTAGTATTTAAGAATACAAATCCAACACAGACAATGTATTCCCACTGGTATTTAGGCTTGTTGCCAACCTGCATCCCTTCTACAATGCTGGCTTTGCACTAACAGAAATGAAAAAAGGAAGAAAGTGATGTTTTAAAACAAAACTATAAGTAATATCCTGAGTTTTATACAAAACTCATTGAAAGAAAATTTGCAGTACTTGTGATTATTGAAATACAATGACTTCAAGTACCTGCAGGTGATTTTAAATATCTTTCATCTTCTTAGTAATACTTTTAACTATACTGCACACAGCAGATAAATAAAAATCTTTTAACATAGTATTGGTATCCCAAACTGTGATTGATATAAGAAACCCAATTCTGTGAAAAGTCACAGAAACTAGCAATAACGACAACACCATGTGGGAAGACTTTTGGCCTACTACCCTTGCTTCCTTACCTGTAGCCCACCATTATCACAAGAAGATTCGTGCAATGGAAGCTTTCATTCAAGAACAAGTGTGTTAAATCAAATTAAAGTAACGTGGACCAAAAACCACAGACATGAACTTGAGTTCCATCCTTGTCTCCTTTGTTTATCAGAGAAAAGCCTGCACCACCAAACATAAGGCAGAGACCTCTTGTGGCTGAGGGACACACTGCAGAGATGGTCTCTTCGGGAATGCCGCAGGAAATCCGGTAGTGGCTCTCCTGGAAATAACACCATCCACGTTCTCCTATAATACTCGCTGCAATGAGCCATTTGCCTGCACGTACGTCGGGTCTACCAGCTTTGTATCACTGTCCAGGAGGGAGTAAGTGGTTGTCCTTGTGTCCCCTGTGTCCAACAACCATTAGTAAAATTGGCTGTGGTGACTCAGTTTCCTGTAAAGACCATTAACTAGAAAATGAGTCAAGCCTCTAAACCAGCTGCAAGGAGGATCAATTTGAAGGCATCGCAGTTTACTCCACAATCACACGTCTCCCATTAGCAAAAGTCCTCTTAAAACATGCTGAGATAGCAGGTCCCTCATAGATAATCTCCACAGTCTCCTTTGTCTCTGGAGTGCGTGACTACAAATTCAGTCAAAGTCATCAAGCATTCCATGTTCACAAGCACGGAAAAGAAGCCAGACTTCAAGGAAAAATGCGCAACTTCTCCTACTCTGAATACCACTAGACAAACTCTGGTCCATCATACTGTATCGACTTGGTCCAGCCAATAAAATCATACTTGCCAGAAATGTAAGCATGTTGAAAGAGGAAACACCAGAATCTTTGGAGAGGGAAAACAGCATTTTATAATGTTAAATTTATTTTTGTTTTAATGTAAAGTAATTTTAAAATATGCTTATTCCAAATAAAATATAAACATTCTCATTTTTACTGCATATTTAACATAGAAATTCTTAATGCAATCCCACATTCCACAAACACAAAATGCATAGAGGTATGTTTTCTTGCACACAAAACTTTTCCTTAGAAAAATCTGTATAAATGAATCATGAGAGCTAGCAGCCACAGCAATGCAGTACAATCCCAACAGTTTTGAACATTTGAGGGAATATGGCCACATTCTAACACAATTTAGGGTCATCTTTCCTTGCAGCTTAACAAGACAAAATCCAAATGACCAGATTCCACCATCAAACTAATTGTTGCCTCTTGGGTATTCTAAACCTCTTTGGTTTTTTTTTTCTGTTCTCTGTCTGCAGTAAATGGGTTGTAAAAAACATAATTATCTTCTGTGAAACTAAACAAGAGACTGAAAGACTGCATATCTTCATCCATTTTTCTAACAGCCAGAATATTAGTGATTCTTGTTTTTCAGAATTCAGACTTGTTACAGCTCTGTTTTACACAGCATCAGGTTGAAGACTGTCACAACTGAGACTCACTTAGGGAGGTGGCACTAAAACATAACTCACCCACCTTTCCCAAGATCACCATGGGAATGTTAGCAAAGGCTTCCCCACACAATAGCCGCAGGGCCTGAATAGACTTGACCCAGAACTGTGGGAAACGTTGCATTTCATAGTATTATCCTGCAGAAGTCAGTGAAACTCCAGTGCTTACAGACACAGATGCCTGGACCACAAGCAATGCTTGGGAAAGGCAGAGGTGATATGTGGGGAGCCACCAGACCATAGGGCTTACCTCATCTCTAACCACAGACACAGAGAGGTATTCACATACTGAACAGAAATGCAACTACTCAAGCTTTTCATTATTATTTTTCAAGTTTGAAACCTTGATTTGATGAACCAAGGTTTCATCAGAATGTACTTATCAATTTGATGAGTCCTGAATGCGTAATCCTCTGGGCTAAGGAAAGAAACACATCTGACAAAACCTTTACTCCCATTCAGCCTTACTCTGACATAAACTTAGTAAAAGCACAAAAATACAATAATGATGTTAAGAATTTTGTTTTTCGTACAGAATTTATTATTTCTTCCCTTTTTTGTGAAGTCCTATTTTTAAGCCTTTAAGCTGTCTCCTGTGCATTAACCAATTTACCTTCCTTATATTTCTTGTATGGCCTCTTTAGGCTATTCAAAGTGATGAAACAAGGTCTGCTCCTTCCTCTTCATCATCGTGTTCCCTAGCCAATTCTCACCAGTGCAGACAGACATAGGTAATACTTGCAGTATCATAGAATCATAGAATCATAGAGCAGTTAGGGTTGGAAAGGACCTTAAGAACATCTAGTTCTAACACCCCTGCCATAACCAGGGACACCCCACACTAAACCATGTCACCAAGGCTTTGTCCAACCTGGCCTAGAACACTTCCAGAGATGGAGCATTCACAACGTCCTTGGGTAACCCATTCCAGTGCCTCACCACCCTCATAGTAAATAATTTCTTCCTTATATCCAATCTAAACTTCCCATTAAAGTTTGAACCCATTACCTCTTGTCCTTTCACTACAGTCCCTAATGAAGAGGCCCTCCCCAGCATCCCTAAAGCCCCCCCTTCAGATACTGGAAGGCTGCTATGAGGTCTCCATCTAGCCTTCTCTTCTCCAGGCTGAGCAGCCCCAAGTTTTTCAGCCTATCTTCATATGGGAGGTGCTCCATTCCCCCTGATCGTCCTTGTAGCCCTCCTCTGGACTTGTTCCAACAATTCCTTGCCCTTTTTATGTTGACAACACCAGAACTGCACACAATACTCCAAGTGAGGTCTCACGAGAGCAGAGTAAAAGGGGCAGGATCACCTCCTTCCACCTGCTGGTCACACTCCTTTTGATGCAGCCCAGGATATGGTTGGGTTTCTGGGCTGCGAGTGCACACTGAAGCTGGCTCATATTCATTTTCTCATCGAGCACCACCCCCAAGTCCTTCTCTGCAGGGCAATATATGTCCACAGTCTTTCACAGTGGCCTATTAGCTGCACATCCTGATTGCATTAAAAAAAAAAAAAAAAAAAAAAAAAAAAAAAAAAAAAAAAAAAAAAAAAAAAAATTATT
>NDXB01017062.1:72021-85485 GCA_002631895.1 Agapornis roseicollis
AAAAAAAAAAAAAAGAGAAAGAATAAAGTCAGTCTTTTTTGAGAGCCAGTGGCAGAGTTCTTCATTTTCATCTCTTCTGCAATGCTTCACAACCTCATTGGACTTTTAAAGTTACATATAGCTACCCTTTCCTCTGCAGTTTCTGATTATGGGATTTTCCCTGTAATACCAAAGATTCCCAAAGCTGAAAACTTTAACAATATAATTACTTGCAATTTGCACAAAGCAACATGCAAGGGGTTCTGATAGTTCTATTACATTTGAAAGAAAAAAAAATCAGGTTTGTATTTTTATAAAAACAATTTTATAATTTTATAACAATATTTTGTGTAGATTTTACAAACTACACAAAGTATTTGCTAGTAGGGGTTTTGTGAAGCACAGAACAAAGAGAAAGAGAGGTAGGCGTATGCGATAGAGCACTGCGACAACAGAACAAGTAGTGTGTTCTGTGTACGTTGAGGTTGCTCAAGAACTCAGATACACAAAATATCAAGTTCTGGAGTGCATTTATCTGAAGTTTAATCCAGGATGCAATTAATGTTTAACCCAATCCAACTCCAAACCCTTAGAAGGCATGAGTCTAAGTCTTTCAGGTCTTGCCTTACCATTAAAAGTCACCAGCTTTTTTTTTTAGTGGTTAGTTTCCCTGTGTTCACCTTCTGGTTTCAAAATCTGTAAGCAATGTCCATAACCCATGTTTTGTTTTGCTTTCTACAGCCATAAGTACTAGAAACTGAAGGGTTTTATAACTATTTCCTCAGCTGATTGGCTGGATGATAAATACTGTAGGGAAATTGTATGAAATAGCTGGAGGTTTAAAAGAAACTTTGAGTCTGGCAAGACGTTATATCACTGTAAGATTAGTGAAACTCCACCCCTGAAGTTCCTAAAACTTCCAGTCACTGAAGTGCTGCATTTTATTGTCCTGACAGCATTTTAAACCGAGAAATATTAAAATTGGGCTGCTAGTCCTTTAATAATCAAGTAATGGTAAGCTTGCCAGTCTTCAAGATAACATTAGCACATTCTGCATAGAAAATGTGCTAATTATATAACCAGTTATCCTGTTGTATAATTTAATTTTATATTTAATTTAATTTAATTTAATACAGAAGGTGGATTCTCCAGCCCAGGGCTAGGGCAATTTTTCAGACTCTGCCTGAGCCACCACTGAGGTACTGTCCTTCATACACAATTGCTGAAGCCATGAATGAAATTCCACTTCAAGCAATGGAACACCACAAAACCTATCTGGCTTTGGCCTTGTGCAATGGTTAAATGTAATACATTGAACAAATCTCACAGAGAGATAAATTCCTCTTTAAAAAAATGAGTCAGATAGATAAGAGAGGCAGAGGGTTCTTTTTTAAAGGGGAAAAATAACAAAAATTAGGAACAAAAGAAACCAAAGGAATAAATAACTCCAAATTTATTCAAATAAAGAAATTCCTTTTGTTTCACAGCCAGCTTTTTTATGTTTTTTATTATAACCTGTCATAACATCATCTTTACACAAGTTCTTTATGCTGATTTGTATAATGAAGTAACTGCCTTGGAAAAAAAAAAAAGGAAAGAAAAGATTGTTTAATCTAATAACAAAATATCCACCTTCTAGAGTGCAAGAGTGAAACCAGCAAATAATCCTGCTTGGTCAGTTAACTTTTCTCACAAGTATATTTGGTTTTCCTTAACTCACCTTATACTTGGGAAGAAAAAAGCATGGCAAAAGCATAAAAGTATAACCATGGTTCCCTGATTCTCCACTCTTGTTTCATTCAGAAACAGATTCAACAAGAATTAGTCAAAGAAAGAAGAAGGGGTCAGAGTTTCTCCCCTCAGCCTAAACAGCTTTGTGAGCCACAGCAGGTAAGGGTAATTTCTGTAGCAAATGGAATACAAACAAATAAAATAACTGGCATCTTACTCAACAACTTCTGATTCTCAAAAATGGTTCTTTACAAGGGGCTCAACTGGGAAAAGCAAGTGGAAGGAAGATGGAGTTCCTGCCTCTGAATCTCACAGGTCCTGTTCTCCATCATGTACTCTCAACACACGGGAACATTTAAATATTTTTACAATCTTATGCATGTTCATACTCCTATGCTGATACCTATTCCTTAGTGTATTCAACTCTAATTATGGGGTCACTCCCACTTTAAAAAGATTTTACAGTCCCCAGCCAAGGTGTATTTTGCCTTAAATACTCTCATCAATTTTTTACGCTTGCAAAGAATCTGTATGCAAAAGTAAATGCAGAGACAGTTGCAAAAAAGAGCAAGCTTGTAAGAAAACCTGCCCATCATGATGCAGTTTTCATTGTTTTCAGACACTTTGAACTCATATTCATTCATCCTGCTGTAATTCTAGTCATCCTTCAGTCCTGGAATGACTAAGGCATCTAAATCACATGCAAATTAAATCCCTTACAAGTTTTTATCTACCTTTTTCAATAATGTTAGTTTAAGCAAGGTTGAACAAAAGAAATTCATTTTCTCCACCAGATTCAAACACCTAATTAGGTGTAAATCTTAACTGAATTAAAACCTGATGTCATGGCTGCTAGGGCTAACACAGCTTATGTGATTCATATTTTTGCAAAAACATAGAAAAGAGGACAAGAAAATTAGTACATCCAATAGCTGGGAGACAGCGAGCTGCCCTGGAGCCACTGTGGGCTTGGCAGCAGCAGAGGCTGCAGCATCAGCAAGGTGCATCAGCAGGAGAATCACTAGATCAAGGGCTATGATTATCTAACCCCACTCAGCACTTCTCAGGCCACACCTGGAAAAGTGTGCAGCTTTCATTCCCACATTCAGGAAAGACACCGAAAAAACTGAGAGGGAAGCCAAAATGGTGACAGAACTGGAGAACTTAACAAATAAAAAAATGCTGATGGAATTGAATATGTTTAACCTAGAGGACAGGAGGCTCAGAGAGAACTTAGTCACCCTCCACCAATACCTCAAGTATATTTATAGGGATCAAGGTATTCTCTTTAGAACAGAACGTGGTGACAAGAGAACAGGAGCAAATTGCTTCAGGAGAAATTTTCTCAGGATAATTTCAGAAAAATTGAGTAGGATGGCCAAAAAAAGCAGTGGAAACTCCCTTGCCTGAAATACTGAAGACATGGCCTAACAGGGCCCTAGAAAATCTTATCTAAAACTCCTCTTTCAACAGAAGGTTGACCCAAGTGACCTTCAGTGACACCTTCCAACCTTTTAATAAATTTTGAATAATTCAGTTTTTTATTTTCTTTGGTATTCTTGCTCCACTTTTGAAGGCCTTATATTTTTCCTAAAATTACACTTATTTTCTAAAATCAATAAAGTATTTAAAGTACATGAAGAAAAAAAATGTGTATGGTGTATTGACGCTCAGTCCATCTGCTGGATTTGCAAGAGTGTGAAAGGGATGTGTGGAAGAAAAATGGAAATGTGCTCTTTATCTGACTTAACTGTTCATGTAATTTTCACGGGAGAGACAAATAATGAGGCTTTGAATTTAAGCTACACTGCCTCTGCCTCTGGGTTTCCCTCTCCAGTTATCAGGCTGCAACTCGAGTCACATTACATTTATACAAGAGCGGGATTACATTGCCCTAATGGGGCAGGATTAAGCTAAAGGAGGTGGAACAGCTTTCAAAGGAGCAACTTCAACACAGGGAGCCAAATTCTACTCTCAATTACACACGTGACTGTCACAGTGATTTCAGTGGTCATACTCAGGTGTAACCAGGAGTAGAGTGCCTTTGTGACATGGAGCACATACGAAGAATTTCAAGCTTAACCACGAGCATCTCACTTCTAAACAGACGCTTTATTGTGGATGGAAGCAACAGAGTTTTAAATAGGACCACAATCTACTGCACTGCATTCAAAAATAAATCTTTCTTCCATATTGTATTCACTTTCACCCTCTTGCAACTGCTGCAAAATAGAGCAAGCCTAAAGTAAGACACAGTAAGAGTGAAGGTGAGATTCTGAAAGGTGCGATTCTCCTCTCAAAGAGCTTATATTTCTCTGCTTGTTGAAGTGTTTGTCACACCTCCATCACTACAGCACCTGCAGTTTAGAAAGTGTGGTTTAGGCTGTGTTTAGAGATACTTCTATTCAAATTCTTGTGTCATTAAAAGTCTGTGTCTCACTTTTTTTGTCTTGGAGGATTTTTTTACTTATCTATGCACTTCTGTTTTCATGTAAGTTAGCAAGTGTAATAAAACTGTAATGAAGATTTTAATTTTTTTTTATGTAAATAAAGGAGATTTTAATATGACTCGTAATATGGATCCCTCATTTGGTATAGACCAGAAAGACTTTGCAGTAAATTTCATTAATATCTGCACAAGAATATAAATTCAACAATATTAATTCACACTAACAATTTGACAGAGTACTAATAAATTGTACTGTGAAAGGCTGAGTACAGCCATGTGGAAAGGGAAAAATATCAGTAGAAAAGCAAACAGCTTTTTGGAATGCTTCTGTCCAACTTACCTGCTGTCTAGGATCAGCTCATCTGATCTAAAAGATACCATCACATGCAGAGCCTCTTGTTAGGTTGTCTGTGTTCTGTGACTATCCAAGCAACATTGACGGAATGAAACATGTGATGTGCAGTCACCCAAAAGTGGGAAGCTTTGCCTGTCCCTACAGGAATACTCCAGCCCCAAGAGAGAGTGCACACAATGACCTCACTCATGACCATGCCACAGACCACTGTGCCATTGAAACAAAAGAGAAGAGAAGGGGAACTAGTCTGGCAATAAAGCAGATATTCTCTAAATGAAAAATGTAAAGGCATGTAAACAGTGTAAACTTCTGTTAATGCTATGGTATACTGCTGAAATTATTCCCATTATGTATTTTGTTTTCCTGAGAAACATTCCTCAACTTTTTAATCAAGTGATTTCACTACCACCTTTTGAGAACTGACTGCCTCTGCGTCCTCAGCCTAGTGCTATAGTTTAGGAAGTTGAGAATTGAATCCAAAGCCAGGAATATACCGTGACACATCTTGAAGTTATTAGGGTAAGCTATATTCAAGCCATACTTGGACCATATTTTTAAAAAGTTAGAAGCCAGAAAACAGTTGCCTCAGGTGATGCTGTTGTTCTATAATTTGCATGACCCTCCAGAGGCAAGCTTCATCTGTATTAGACTCCTGAAATTTGCATATCCTATTGCACCATTCAGGAGAGGAGTCAAGAGAGGCCAATTAAAACTAGAATGTTAGACAACAAGAGAAGAGTTCCAGCTTTGTGTTAAAGTAAGGTGGTATCTTTCAGAGGGGCCAGGCTGGAACCTAGAAGCTGTCCAGTGCAGGCTAATTTACATCATTTATGTAGGATAAATTTTCTATCCAAAAAAAAAGGCAGCCTTTTCACTGCATTTTGCAAATACAAGATGAACCATGCAGCTACATAAGGAAAACCATAAGGACTAAGCTGTCTCCCCGCCAGACTATGACATGGTTGGTGTCAGATGCTCCTGAATCTCGTGAACATTTGCTGAAGCAATCCCAAGCTGCTTCTTCAGTAGCACATGGAAAAAGCATGACATCCTTTCTTTTTAGTATATCATGAATTCAGATTCTGAATTCCATACAAAAAAGGCAGAACACACTAAGTAACAACAGAAAATTAATACCGAATAATCAATCTGTCTGATAAGAAAAATAGCACTAGAAGTAGGGAAGAGGATTCATCTCTCTAGGGGAACCAGACAATGCCTGCACAAATAATGTATTCATTACAAGGCATAGAAAAATTATTGAGAAAATAATTTTGCAAATAATGTTTGAATAGTACTCATCTTAAACCAGCTTCAGACAGCTGTCATTAAAATCTACCATACCTGACTGCCCTTTACCATTGTGATTAACTAATAAGAAAATCTAGTGGCATTTTAGAACCCAGTCGAAACCCCATCCAACTTCACAGAGCAAGTAGTGAATAAAAACTTGCAGCACTGACTTAGAATCATAAATATTCCTGATTAATAAAGTGTGGTCCCTGTGATATGCCTTTAACTACTTTTCCTACTGTTTTATTCACTTGGGGTTTATTATACATGGCTGGAGTTAGTGGTATTATATCACAGATAGACACAGAGATGCACTCAGGTCTTTTTGCAAAAGAGTGCATAAACAAATCTCAGTGATATTCATAATGTATAAGAACCACCAGTGCCTTAATAGATTTAACAACAAAAAAGGCATAGATGTTTTCCTTATACTTTTCTTTGAACCAATTTTATTCATGCCATGTCATGGCATTCTCCATAAATTTTCTTAGAAATGTGTCATTTCATCTAAAGCATTACTCAGGAAAACTGCTTAAAACATCTTTTCATTAGGATGGTAAAATATTCTCCTTCTCAGCAGAGAAAACAAACATGAACTTCAGGTTCATGGAGGAGTCTGACAATGAGAAGCCGTGAAAAAAACAATATTGAGTAATGAAGAAAAAAGAAAAGAATTCACAGAGATAGCATTTCTACCACCTGTTCATGTTAAATTTTTGAGACAGATTCATACTGTGGAATAGTTCTATTCTTCAGTATGTACTTGAATGGCTGCTGTTACTCGCTGTTACTCACTCAATAAGGGGCAGATACTGGCCTGCATTTTCTTTTTTGTATTATAACAGGATTCAAAGCAAACAAGCCTGTAATAATTCATAAAGAATGCATATATTAGGTCAGTGGGATGTTCTGTGATCATTCTGGCTTAGAAGTTCTTATTAAACTAAGGATTTACACTAAGGATTTACAGAAGAAGAGTAAAGGAAGCAGTTTCTTCAGATGAGTTATTAAATGACAAAAATCTAATGCGAGTTAAAAGACAGTATCAAAACTGTTACTTTGGGGTATTTAACATTTTCCCCAGATAACTACAAAACAATTCCATAAGCATCAAAGCCCAGCAGAGTGAAAAAAGGAAAATCTGTTTTTCAAGACAGTAAGAAATAGCTTGAGAAAGTCATGATAAGATGTAACATGTCCTGGGGTCATTTAAGGAAATTGTTTGCTATGGAGATATTGTATTAAATAAAAATGTTATACTTGAAGGGTATTGAGTGCATCATAATCCCTTTTACTGCTTTGGTAATGCTACAGGAAAAAAAAAAAAATTACTTCTTTAAGAAGGCTGACCAGTGATGCAAAGTTATGGAGAGAATAATGTAAGTACTGAACCAGGTTACTTAGAGAAATTTTGAGCAAGAGCTAATATATAAATGTGAAACCTAAGAAATTGTGCCCCTGCTCCTAGTACAGTTGCCCTCTCTCATTATCACAATATCAGAAAGGACATGTGTGTCAATACTGCACCTCTGCCTAGCTTCCTTATGCAGACTGCAACTACATTCACCTACAGTAGGAGCAAATCAGGATGAGGAGAAAATGCTATTATCCTGATAATTGTGACAGCTATTAAAAAGGGGTCTATTCAAAAGGCAGAGCTTAGTAACAAACAAGAACTCACATAAATGCCACAGAATTTCTCTTAGTATCTCTGTAAAGAGTCTGGGTGGTTTATGGTGATAGTGGCCTCTTGTAAAGATTTTATTAGTTGAGTTCTAAATGCCATAATTTAATATATTTTCTTTTTTTTTTTCTCCAATGGGAATAGATGGGAAAATGCAGTTTTCTTTTGAAATTGTCTCATGTCCTAGTGTTTTATTGCTGCAGTACATGACAGCATATTGTTGTAGCTACTGCAGAAAAATTACAAGCTATAAGTAGTGTTATACATGATGGTGAAGAGGTCAGATCCTACATCCTGGGTTTCATTCTTCCCTGGATTACTTTTGGTCCAGTCGTTTGCTTGACTTGGAGAAATCCAGTTAATTTCTTTTGGTAATAAACCCCATCTATTTGCCAAATCCTATCAGCTTATGCCAATTTAGTTCATACCCAAGTTCATATGTTTGGACAAAATCCTGAATGATAAGAAGAAGGCGTTGCCCTTACCATGTTTTTTGGAATATGGTTTCCTTAGGGATAACCTTCACTGAGGGTACACTGTGCATACAAAAAGCAGAGTCATTAATAAATTATATACAATGTAGAACTTGAAAAATATATACAAGCTGGACAAAGCTTTGTAATTTGAGAGAGCTGCATAGAACTGCTAATGTATGATGTGACGTGAATGAAAAGCAACTTAACAAGGAAGAAGTGTTTTTTAAAATCCAGTACCATTTGATTGGAAATAAATATCAAAGGGAGAATGCAATAAAATTATGTTACCTGCTTTTTTTTATGGACTGCCAGAAACAAGAATAGCAAAGTTGTTCAGAGTTTGCAAAAGGGGAGGTTAAAGCCAAAATATAGAATTTTGACCCCAAATTCTTTTTTACTTGAAGAACTCAAATAAAAATTTCAGGGATAATTAAATAAGAATGATACTTCCTATATACACACACACATATATATATATAAAAATATTCAAATAATGATTAAGAAGATTGTTTATAATGTTACCATACTATCACTTATTTGAAAGGATTTAGACATTTTACTACACTGAAATATTAAATTTCATTTCAACCAGAATGTTTAATTTCAGTTTACAGTTGTATAGCTTACTTGGAATGAATGAACTGGAATTATGAGGGCTGAAAAAAGGTAGATCCCAGTCATTCAATGATAACTTCAATAAAATGTCAACAACCATCACCTCCAGTGAAAGACAGGGGGGTGATGTCAAGTACCATTGCCTCTGTAGAGATGAGTCTAAACTTTATTTTAATAAAGAGGCTGAAGCCTACACATCACAAGAACTCAATCATCCTGATAGTGAAGTTAGTAGATTGAAATTACATGCCATTCAGTGAGACAAGACAGAGTCCTGACTGTGTTAAGAGCTACAGCACCATATCAGACAACCTCCTTCTATCCTGTCTCTGTCAAAACCATAAGAGAACAAGATACAAATAGGGTAACCTCACAGATCTTTCTATAGGCCAAAACTCATCTGCATGAAGCATTTGAGTTTATTTGTGTTTATTGGGGTAAATATAGTTTCTCCTCTAAAAAAAAAAAAGAGCAGACTTTTCTTATTTTACTATTTATTTTAAACACAGTACCATAGTACAGTATTATTTTATTTTCAAGAAAAAAGAAAAGACTATTAAGACAAAGTAGTTTAATAACTAAAATTTCAGCATACAGAAACGTGGGCACAGAAACCATGCATCTACTAAGAATGCAAATGTATGCTACTTTTACAGGTATTTCCAAAGAGAAACAACATAAATGCTATTTCCAGCTTTCTAAGGGACTTCAGTAGATAGAATCATAGAATAGTTAGGGTTGGAAAGGACCTTAAGATCATCTAGTTCTAACCTGCCTGCCATGGGCAGGGACAACTCACACTAAACCATGTCACCCAAGGCTTCATCCAATCTGGCCTTGAACACTGACAGGGATGGTGCATTCACAACCTCCCTGGCCAACCCATTCCAGCATCTCATCACCCTAACAGGAAATAATTTCTTCCTTAGATCCAATCTAAACCTCTCCTGTTTAAGTTTGAACCTGTTCCCCTTGTCCTGCCACTACAGTCCCTAATGAAGAGCCCCTCTCCAGCATCCCTATAGACCCCCTTCAGATACTGAAAGGCTGCTATGAGGTCTCCACGCAGCCTTCTCTTGCCCAGGCTGAACAGCCCCAACTCTCTCAGCCTGTATCCATATGGGAGATGCTCCAGTCCCCTGATCATCTTTGTAGCCCTCCTCTGGACTTGTTCCAACAATTCAATGTCCTTTTTACGTTGACAACACCAGAATTGCACACAATAATCCACGTGAGGTCTCACAAGAGCAGAGTAGAGGGGCAGGATCATCTCCTTCCACCTGCTGGTCATGCTTTTTTTGATGCAGCCCAGGATACGGTTGGCTGTATGGGCTGCAAGCAAACACTGTTGGCTCATGTTCATTTTCTCATCGAGCACCACCCCCAAGTTCTTCTCCACAGGGCTGCTCTGAATCTCCTCTTTGCCCAACCTGTAACTGTGCCTGGGATTGCTGCAACCCAGGTGTAGGACCTTGCACTTGGCATGGTTGAACTTCATGAGTTTGGCATCAGTCAAGGTCCCTCTGGATGGCGTTCCTTCCCTCCAGCGTATCCACCAAACCACACAGCTTGGTGTCATAGCAAGGCAAATTTGCTGAGGGTGCACTCAATCCCACTGTCCATGTCAGCAACAAAGATGTTAAACAGGACCAGTCCCAACACTGATCCCTGAGGGACGCCACTCGTCACTGGTTTCCAGCCGGATACTGAGCCATTGACCACAACTCTTTGCGTGCGGCCATCCAACCAGTCGTATCCTCCTTAGAAATATCCTGTGGGTCCTATTTCCAGTGGGGTATAGCATAAGGTCATGTCTGTGGCTAGTCATCCAAAGTGGAACAGTGAGTCAGTGCACTATTACTCTTGCTAGAAATAATAGTTTTTGTCAGGCCTCACTGCCCACACAGAAGGCAGCAGCATGCTGAGGATGTGTGAAGTGTTATGGTAAACTGGTCATGCCTGTGTGTGGCTACTCTCTTTCAGTGACTTTCTTACTGGTTTCCCCACCTATACTGGGACTCACCAGACATGGTATTTATTGTGCTGCTGTATGGAGCTGAAGCATAATTGCTGCCTGTGCCAGAGACATGCTGCTTTGAGGGAAACAGGATTCTGTTTTGCCTAATGAAATAGAAGTTTCCATGTACAATCATTTTAGATTATACACTCTTACAAATGTGACTGTGTAACACGGCTAAGGCATATTTCATAGTCAAACTTTGATTTATATTCATCAAACTGTATTCAGACCAGTGTAATTGAGCAGTATGAAAGTGAAAGTAGGAGCCGCCATCTGCCTCTGGTAGATACCCAGACATAGAGAAACTAGAATAGATCTGATTGTATGGGTTATTTAAAATACATCACCTTAGCCTGCACATTTGAGTAAACTTGCTGTCTAACATATCATGATAAAGAATTAATAGTGTCATAACACTGAAAAGCATAGAAACACCATAACTATTTTTTAAAAAGTAAACATTGTGTTAAAATTAGAGCACACAAGCTAAGTGAAAGAAGAAATGGCCACAGATGCACTTAATATTAAAAAGCAGGAAAAACACAATCAACCCCACAATAGCCTTGCAGTTTGGGATGGTTTCACATAATCTTTAAAAAAGTGTACAAAGCTTCATATACTGAAATTCTGCTGTATAATGCTATACTGGGTAGAATATCCAAACCTCAGACAGACAGCCTTCCTGTGGAAAAATCCCTAACTTTCTTTACGACCTTGGATCTTGCTAAGGGCAAGCAGAAATAATGTTTTGGTGATTAAGTGTAGGATAAATTCTCTCAACATGTCTTTGAGGAGGGTAAACTTAGTCATTAGACATACAGTATTTTTAAACATCCTGGATCAGATCTTCAGACTGTGCCCCAACCTCTTTGTGTTGCGGGTGTGGTAAAAAAGACAAAAAGCTGCCCTTGTAGGACTCTCTGACACCTTCCTGAGCCTGCCCAGTGTATGTTGTGAATCAGGACACAACAGTGTACCCAAACCAGATAGAATGAGAAAAGGATGGAAAACTGCTATGGTTTCCTCATTTATGTTTAAAACTGAGTTTTAGATGCCACAAAACTATTTTGTAGATTATCAATTACATGCTGATATAAATTATGATCAAAATGAGTTCATAATCTTTAAAGGATTCTAGGAAATTCTAGGAAAAAAATATAATGTTGCTCTTCTGGTTTACCCATTCCAGTCCTTCTTTTGTTGCTGGAGCTCTGAATGAATAATGGTGAAAATAAGGTATTTTTCAACATGCAGCTGAATCCTTGTGTTGACCAAACACTGTCCCACCATTACATTCCATCAAATGGAATAAATTTAAAATTGATCATTTTAAATTATCTAAGCAAGTTTCCATTAAAAATCCTGGTAAGATCCCTTTACAATGTCTGATACCACCTTCCTTTGCCAAGAGATTTCTCCTAATATTCTGGAAGTCAATTGCATTACAAATTGAAATTATTATCCAAATTATACTTACAATGTGCTTTCAGACAAGTCTGCTTGTCTAAAGCTGCTGGTGTTTGACTCACTCTGTAGAACTGAATAAAGCAAAGATTACCAAACTTAATTTGAAGAGGGAAGAGTACCTTAGAGCTCTCAAGATCAAGTTCTTGCACAGGAACTGCTCAATTCTTCACACACTGCACTGAGGAGTTGCATAGCAAGTATTACAGTTTCAGAATTTCTCAATATAATAGTGGTATTCCTGATATAAATAAGGAAGTTTCTGACAAGCTCAGGAGGAGGAGACCATCTGTACTAGCACTCTAGGAAGAAATACAAGAGTTACTCACCGTCTTTGAAGAGAAAGTCTGGGACCTTGTGTTCCAATGAAGATATGTTGTTTAGTGAGCAGAGGTGACACTGATTAAGTTATAGCACAGGCTGATGTACTGTGGGGAAGCTTCCACCTGGAAGGATAGGATCACCTAGCAGCAGCCAAAGCCCAGTGATACTTCCAGATTGACAGCCAGCAGATTCCTGCAGTGAGCAGGGCAGGTACAAGTTCTGCCCTACCTGCTGGCACATTTCTCCTCCTTCTGACATTCCCTTAAGCCTTGTGCAGACCAAGCTGTGGCCAATGAGCTCTCAGACATTTCCTAGTCTCACCCACACATCAGGCAAGGCATTTGACAGCAGTAAGCCAGTTAAATGAGGTGGAGACCCAAGGGTCTCTGTTTTCCCTCATGTGACCCCTGGCCACAGCATTCTGACACTGCTAGGAAGATGGAAGCTGTCCAAATCTTTCCTCATGTGGAGGCTGTGGGCCCCTTCTTGTGGGTATTGTCAGCACACTGCAAACACCCTCCACAACAGCAGCCTTACAAAATGGAGCTAAGATGCCTGGTGAGAGGTTTAGGTGTGATTTAAGCACTTAGACACAAAACTGGGACATCCAGAAATTTGTCCAGCTGATGACCATTCCCAGACATATTTTACCTCTGGGAAGGCCTCCATCTTCTGCACTGAAGTTTTTCAAACACCCACATGTATGCCCAGTCCTGACAGGACACACATCTCAGACAAAACCCATCCTCAAAATGGACTCAGACTTGCTTCCCATGACACAGGTTGCAACCCTCATACTCACATTTCCCCTCTCCAGTCTTCCCTGTGCTGTAGAACAGTTCAGTGGACAAGATGGAAACACCCCACCACACACACATACCCCAGCCCTACACCGGGCTGCCTTGGCTGGGGGAAGGATGCATGGCTGAATCCCCTCAGGCATGGAGGGAATCTGAAACCACGTCTGTCTGATCTAAGTAAACACTGAAGCCACTGATCATTTTTAGAGTAGAGGGAGCATGATAACTTTCATCTGTCAAATTAAACAAAAAAAAAAAAAAAAAAAAAAAAAAA
>NDXB01017063.1:15158-29821 GCA_002631895.1 Agapornis roseicollis
AAAAAAAAAAAAAAAAGACAGTAGTCTTGTGAATCCAAATCCTAGTTTAAGGTGTGAATAAGCCCACCGGTCAGTTTAAAGTTCATAAGAGAAAAGCAGACTTTATGCCTTACCCATTCTTTTTCTTTCACATCAAATCCAACTCATGATCTCCACAGTTGCATGCACCCAAAAAATCTGAGCCACCATAGCTCAACTGTAGCTCACCTGACTCTCAAGTCCGAACTACACAAATATTTAGAGAGTGTATATCAGTCTCCAGGCTTGGAAACTGAAGCAAATGGGAAGTCAGGAGCAACCTCAGAAGACAAGAGCTTAAGTGGCAGCCATAAATGAAAAGCTTAGCAGTTACTCACATGTAGCTTTAAAGCACAGCCCTAAATTAGGCTTAGTAATTCAGTGCAGAAAGAAGCAGCACAAACACATACACAATATTAAGGGATAAATAATAAACCCTGGAGTAACCAGGCTAATTACCAATACAGTCAGGACCCATCATCATCATCAACCAACATGAAGAGTATTATCATAAACATGAAATGACATTATTCAATCCAACCGTATTTTAATCTTGTAAGCACCTAAAAGTAATCTTTGTAAGCTTAATTATTGAATCCAATAATCTGAGCCTCTAAAACTCTTTAATGTACTTATTCTCACTGCCATGCAAGACAGGGGAGTTCTTCAAGTCCTGATCACAAAGAACCAAATGCCACCCAGCACATACAGAACAGTGCTGGGAAACAAACCTCCCAAGTCTCAACTCTGACAACGTATTTTTAACATGCTTCACATCCCTGTCAGCTGTTAATACCTTGCTTTCAACAGGTAATTACATGAATGCTGAGACCTGTCTCACTGTATGCTCGCTGTATCAGATCTGAACACCAAAGAAACAAGTTGTACAAAAACTACAATTCAACCACAAACCTGCTTATTCACACAGTTTGAGCACTATAAAGATAAAATCAATAGCTTGCAACTACAAATACTGAATAAGGTATTAAGTTCATAATGCTATACCATTTGAGAGTAAAATAATGCAAGCACATCAAGGAAATGCAAAGCCTCTTGAGATGGTGACAAGTAGCTCATACATTAGGAACATGTCTTCAGGATTATATTAAACTCCAGTTAATCCTGACCACCAGAGAATTTTACAGATAAAATGCCATAAATATTTTTCCTGCTGACAGAAGCAGCTGTATTGTGCCAGACATGTCAAAGAAAGTGAAAGCAGTAGGGGACAGGAGGGAGAAACACCAGAGCCCAAATACGCTGACAAATGCAGACCCCACAGCCCAGCTCCTCAACATCTCTCTAGCCGGGACAACAGTTAAGTGTCTTCCTGGACTATGTGCTGACTGCAGGTATGGATCAGAAGAACTCCAGCTCCTGGCTCTATTCCCATGAGGAAGGAAATCTTGGAACCGGAGAATTTAGAATGAAAGAAAAGAGGTGCTATGGCCCTTTCCTCTCACAGGTTCCAAAATGAAAGACAGAGGACAGCATGAACCTGGAAGCTCTTGTCCTCCCACAGAGGAAGAGGGGCACACAGGATCTCTGAGGTGCACCTTCATGGGCAAGAGAGGAACCGGATATGAGAAGATAAGCACTGACTTAAACAGGCAGTGAAAGTGCACATATGAAGGTGTTTATTGATCAAAGTACCGCAGGGATCTCAAGACAAGTCTGCAGGTGATTGTAAACTGGCCAAGTTGCTAAAGGTTTTCCCTAGAGTTCCCAACAGACTAACTATAACAACTCATGTGGAAATCGTGCTGAGAAGCCTACCTCCCTAGTCATACTCACTTGCTTATAGCTTGGTTTCTACTCATTTTACTACTCTGTCAACTCATCCACAAGACCCCTAGCAACACAGAAAAAGGCTTATAGGAGGTGAACATCAAGCCCTATAACTACTCTAACAAATACAAAAGGCAAAGAGAAGAATCTCATCCTAAGTGGGTAAGACAAATATATAACACCTAATTTATTCTACACCAAAGCCACCAACTAGAAACATATATCCACTTAACAAGTGAACTATTTAATGTCACGAAGTTTGCTCAGCTGAACAGGCCACGTTAGATTTATTTAAATCTCTGATCTTTTGTTAGCATATGTCAATGATAGTCTACGTTTATGAACACAGTAGATATCCTTTAGTGTACAATATTATTTTCAATAGCTTTAAAGATTTACATTATTACTCTATACATATTTCACAGAGATGAAAGTTCAGTTAGCAACTCATGACACATCATTCTTCTAAAACCTCATCACCAACTCTAGATATACCATTTAATGTTTAGTACTCTAGACATTGCATTGCATTTGTCCAGCCTCAGAGTGATGATAAAATTGACAACACTTTTTGCCTTCCCCAAGTCTGTATTTCTCATTAGATAAACCAGCAACCCCCCCTCGCTTTAATAGCGATGGCAATCACAGCAGCACAAGCTCTGTTTCTGAGAAAAGCTGTGCTTTCCCTGAGCAAGACATCAACAGAAACACATGAGCACCCTATAGCACTTCAAACATCCATGCCTGTTTCCCTGGTAACACTTGCAAGCCTACAAGAAGTAACTGCATCAGATAGAAGTAAACTCAGAAGAGAGGAATCATGCCTGCACTTCAGGGTTGTGTCACTACTACACTGACAATAAACAAAACCCAGAGAGATCAAAGCCACAGGTGAATGGAAACTGCAGTACAAATGTCTTCCTGCAAGTCTGACCAGAAAAAAAAAAAGCCATGGTTTAGCAGTGCTGAGGTTTGATATTCAGTTAGGAATTATAAACCTGTGAAACAAAAAAATTCCACTAAAATGCAGCCATAAATGTGGTAACCTGTTTTTTTAATTTTACTGTTATCTCGCATCTAATGATTGCACGATATATAGTACAGCTAGGTCTTTTTCTCTTTTAATGTTTAGCCATGTGGCTCAAATTAAACAGTTCTTTGTTTAAGTCATAGGCTATGCTGCACGTGTCTTGTAATCACATGATCAGCTGCAGAATACTGCTGACAGGCACTGGTTTCCCACCCAGAAATGGCAGGATGCTTAGCTCTCTCCATTTGATTCTACAGACTTCCTTTAGTCTGGTCTTCTAAAATAAAATCACTGTGAAAAACTTTTACAGCTCACCCTGAGAAGCAGAGAATGGAGAACTTGGGGTGGCTGGTTTCCCTGTAGCACCAAACAGGTAGGCATCCATCTCAGCACGGAAATCACATTTCATAAACCATCAACAGTTTGCATAAAGTGCTGCAAAATCATAATAACAAATGCCAGGAGTCTGAGAAACTGAATCTCTGGAAAGTATATTTGACTTTTGCTCCTATACTCCCATTTAAGAAGCATAATAAATAACTGTATTATCAGTGATTTTATGCATAGATGGATGACTTGCAAGTAAAGGTTCTAATTCTTCTAGAGTGAAATATAGTACATCTTGCTGAGAAGTTACAAATTTGCTTTTGACTATACGTTTTATATTTTCAGAAGGCATATTTAAAATATGTCATAATAACCAAGCTGTATTCATTGCTCTTCACCCATCCTCATTTTTATTGGAAGAATGCAGGTAACATTTAACTTTTTTGGTGCCCTCTTTCCATAAATTTGATTCAGCTTCTCATCCATTTTGACTGAGTAATTTCCTAGAATATAGCTATGCAGTCAACTGCCTCAAAAGCCAACTAAACAACCCTAACCCTCTAATAAACCAACCCCCAAGGAAACAGCCAGCAGATAAACCCCTTTAATTACTAAAAATATTCAGAATGAAGCAGCATATATTAACAAAAAAAGATAATAAACATGTTAATTTGCTTTAAATGCTTACAGCATCTAAAATAACAAATAAAGACAAAATCAATTTAAAAAATAGTTAGGAATAACCTAGTATTTGAATGGTCACTGATTGCTTTTTAAATTTATCTATGAGGTAACATGATATTTGAAGATCCAAATTACCTATAGGCATTTTAAATGATTGGTGGCCTCCATTAACTTCCCTCTGGACACATTAGATATCCAAGGTCCTTCTAATGTTTAGGATTTCTACTCAGAGCACAGTTTATTTTATAGGTGGGGAAATTGAGGTACAGAAGTAGCAAGACTCACCTACAAACATGCAAGCAAGCCCATCACAGAGTAAATACTAAAATTCAGAATAGGGGAGAACAATGAGAATAAAGCAAAAGCATATTAAGTATAGGAGCAGCATAGCAGAATACACTCCAGGAAAGCTTTCCTGCTTTCCCCACCATATCCTCAGTCCACACAGTTTCTGCTACCAAAAAACAAAGGGCTTAAAAAAGAAAAAGTGAATTTAACTGCTGCTGAATGTGTTCTCCCCTAGAATTCAGAGACAAAAGACTGGTATGCAAAGCAGAGCTAGGTAGAAAGCTGCAAATGGAGGATTTTGCCTAATAAAAGCCAAGTTCACATAGCCCTTGCTTCCCACCTTAGAGCAGTACTGAAGCATGCCCTTGATTTATATGTACTAATAAAACCTATCAACCTTTTAGCAGCTGCATATTACAGCTCATATGAGATTAATTCAAATTCAGCTATTAATTTCTTTGTAGCATGCACAGTAAAGCTTGCATCTTTAAACTATACTATTCTGCCAGAAAGCATCAACTTCATTTAGCGAATAAAAACTAGAGGTATGGTTATGACAGTAGGCTCCTCATAAAAAGGATTTTGGTCGAGAAGAAACTGCCATGATAAGAGAAATGTAACTAATGACCAGTAATTCTTACAAGGACACAAGCAGAACCCATCAAGAATCCTTGCTAACCACAGCAGTAATGTGAAAATACCAGCCTCACAGGGGTCAAGTACTTGACTTTCCCCTGGTACTTAATGCTTTTTACACAGAATCATCATTATTCATCTCTTCAGTTCCTACAAACTGGAAATGAACCGAGGATAAGGTTTGAGACATGGATCTACATCATTGAAGGAAGTTTTTCCTTGCAGCATCCCAAATTGTTCTTGATCATTAGATGAGGCCACTGGGATGTGCTTTGCAATTTGTGGTAAATACCCAATAGTCTCACCAACGATATGATAAAGATTGTGTCATCATCAACTATAAAACGCAGCATCTTGGTACATGTAAATTAACAAGAAACAATGGACCATTACACAAAGTCTTACCAGTTCCTTTCTCTCTACAGTAAGTCTGTACTTTCTGAGCTTCTGTAATCTTTAGCAGCCACAAAGACTGAAACTAAGGGGCAACTCTACAGAATAGCTGACACAATTAGGTGTGTATTCAAACATACCGGCCAATTAGACAAGTCTACATTCAGAATAACAGCTAATGCAGGCATAGCAGTACGTGCAAACAGCAAGACTATGCTTTTTCGCTTTCATGATTGGTTATATTAATTTTAGTTGGGCCATCTGGCAGAAATGTTTGATTAAAGCTGAGGGAAGATTTATTCATTTGTATAACCAGTATCCTTCATAGCCTTTTTCTTTCTTTTGTTCCCTTTTATTAGAAAACTGAATACAACAATCAGAACTTACCAAAAGAGCAATTAGTTCAGCTCATCTTTTACCTAATTAAGTGCCATTTGATCTGAAGGCTGAGGCTATAAATGATGTACAAAGTGTGATATTGTCACTAAACATCATGAAGCTGAAAAAAAACCCGAAGCCAAGAGGTTAAATTAGGTTCTAAAGGATTATTTGGGTAAGAGTTATTCTCTCTCTCCTCATGCTCCACTTCCCTATCTGATCTTGCTGACAGAAAAGGATTTAGTATAATCAGCTGTGAAGCCACTGCACAAAATTGCAGTAGGAATATTCAACAAGCTGTTCCTCCCACACTCACCTACGAGAGAGACTCCCAATTCTAAGTAATATTCTCCCTTATTACACTCCTCTCAGGGTCATGAATACAGCAGCTGGTAAGTGATAATAGAAGAGCTTTACTATCATTGTCAGAGTAGCCCATTAATGCTAAAAGGAGTTGCAAGAATGAAGTCACCCTTGAAATTGATACATAAGTACCTACAAAAATTTTCTGTGGCTATTTACAAAGGGAGGAGCAAGAAGACCTGAAAATAACCATGCTGAAGAATATGTGCTGTACTAAATGCTGCATATTCACCTCAGGCCATCCTGAAGCATAACATTTATGCCTCCTTACAGCACAACTGTGGAAAAATTCATGATGCCAATACTGCAATATTAAAGAAATATAGTGTGGAATGATTCCCTGACCTAGCACAAAAATTCTTATACCTTCTAGTCCATTAATAGGGATCACAGTCTAAATATATTAAATGCACATAAAAGTACAGTGTTTAGGCAAAATACAGGATATAAAAATAACATTATACATGAAAGGCTAGCTACTAAGTAAGTTCTTGAAATTCATGCATCTCCTGAGGGTAGTTGGCAGGCCTGTAGGAAGGATTAACGAGTACAGAAAGATCTTGCAAACTTCAGAGGTTGAGGTCATTTTTGGAGAGAAACTTGGAGGAAATTACCTATTGGCATACTGCTTCAAAAACATTCATTAAAATTAAAATTGAAGGGTTTTTTTCTGTTGTAAGGGTGGAATACTATGTATGGGCAACTTCTACCTTGTCATAACTACTTGTGTCCAGACTCTTATTTCACAGCAATAGGGTGGCCAGTCATTTTTATTGAAACTTCCTTGCTTTAACTATGGAATAATGAACATCTGCATGACCAGCTACCATAGAACAGCCAGCACATAACACCAAAATAACCATTTTGCATGCCCACACACATTCATGCTTTAAAACTCTATATGCATTTGTGCATAAAACTCTAAACTAGGACAAATAAGAGTAATTTATGTTTCAAGGCAGGAGACTTGCTGCCAGTTTATGGATTCACAGTTTCCAAAGAAAGAAGCTGTATTATGGTTCACATTACAGAAGTCTTCATGCACAAAATGCTTTGCTTTCAGTAGCCCACTGAAATTCAAATATGATTTTAACAAAAAGATCTGTAAGAGTCAGTAACTCCTGTCACTTACTTGGCTTTGAATTAATGACTACATTCTCAGCAGAGTGCTGGGGTGGAAACCTGCAGTTGTCTCCTTGGCTTTCACTGCTGCCATACTCTATGACTTCCACTTGTCCCAGCGGTACGCTCCACTTCAATAAGTACCTCTGGCCAGTTGTCACGGTGCCACTGCTTTCATAGGAAGAGCTGGAAGATGCACAAATTACTGCTGTGACAAACAACTATGTTTAATGGCATCCTATTTATTATTTCAGCTTCTAAATTCTGCTGTTTATCAGTCTGAGTGCCATGCAGAACTTAAAACAAATACATGCATCAGGCTGACTTTTGAGAATGACCTTTCCTGAAGTGCAAAGAGCAGATATGCAGGTGCAGATAGTCTTGTTTACAAACAGCATAGGACTGTCAGTAACAGTCCCTACATTTCTATGAGAAAACATAAATGACCATCTTGTAAGACCAATGTGCATTTTGACATCCTAATGGTATCACAAAATAGTTAGGGTTGGAAAGGACCTTAAGATCATCTAGTTCCAACACCCCTGCCATAAGCAGGGACACCCCACACTAAACCATAGCACCCAAGGCTTCGTCCAACATGGCCTTAAACACTGCCACGGATGGAGCACTCACAACCTCCCTGGCCAACCCATTCCAGCATCTCACCACCCTAACAGGAAAGAATTTCTTCCTTATATCCAATCTAAACCTCCCCTGTTTAAGTTTGAACCCGTTACCCTTTGTCCTGTCACTACAGTCCCTAATGAAGAGTCCCTCCTCAGCATCCTTGCAGACCCCGTGCAGATACTGGAAGGCTGCTATGAGGTCTTCACGCAGCCTTCTCTTCCCCAGGCTAAACAGCCCCAACCGTCTCAGCTGGTCTTCATATGGGAGATGCTCCAGTCCCCTGATCATCCTCGTGGCCCTCCTCTGGACTTGTTCCAACAGCTCCATGTCCTTTTTATGTTGAGGACACCAGAACTGCACACAATACTCCAGGTGAGGTCTCACAAGAGCAGAGTAGAGGGGCAGGATCACCTCAGTGCTTAGGATGATGCTTTGGCTCCATATTTTCCTAATTCTTCTGAAACAGTGCTCAAATGAAGTGACTGCTATGTTTGATGGGACCTTTGAATGACTACCAGCAGTAGGAAGGGCAACATAACTTCCCAAGGGTTTATGAGCTAACGTTTCTGCCGAGCCACACAGCCTAGTATGTCCTTTACAGAAGACCTGCTGTGGCTCCTGAGAGTAATCCCACATGAGCTGCTGCTAAAGGAAATGTGTATCACACCAGGCATTTCAGAGGGAAGAGCACAGTGGAGAAGTTCATTCGGAATAGAAATGGCATTAATACTCCTCTTCCTTTGTTTCTTTCATTCCTTTATGCACATTTAAGCACATATATTTGTCATAAAGGACAAAAGAGATATTGAAGTGAATAAAAAGAGGTCTACTTCACAGAAAGAATGACTGAAATACAAAAGTTAAATGCCTGGAAGAAGTCAGCAAAGTGCATTTATTGAGAACAGTACCTAAATGCTAACGTTTAGGTTGTTAGCTACCTATTCACAACAGTCATACTTTTGTTTCAATGAAGAGGCAAGTATGAACGAAATCTCCAAGTTCCACAGCTTAAGTAAATATTTATAAACCCTTGATGTAGTTCAGAAGAAAGAAAACAAGACTAGGCAGGACACAGCTGTTCAATCACAAGAGACAGCATCCGCCCTGTCCAACTGCTGCTACTTAAAAGTTGGGTCTCCAGTTTGAACCGGTCATCTATGCTACATGTGAAGAAGGAGCTTCTGAGGGTCATGTACTCTGCAGAAATACATGTCTCTTGCCAGCTATAGAAGAATCAATAGAGGTCCCAGGCTGCTGGTATGTTGACTGTTTCTGTAAAGTTGGACAAAAGGTGGTTAAGAGAAGTGAGCTTATACATACTGTGCAGCTACATGTACATGTAAAGCTTCTGAGGTCACAGCTCCAGGAGAAATCCACAGGCATGCACCTTAAAAACCACTGTTATAACAGAAGGCTAGCTTAGGTAAGATGCCTAACCTCTATACAGCTAAAATGAAGATAAATAAAGCTCATTCTGCATGAACCAAACAGGCAAGTGGCCCATTTTATACCATACGCTTATTTTGAACAAAAACTTCTGTACCAAATAAAGGTCATGTCAAATCTGGCACATAATTTCCTTCAGTTCCTAACTGTATTTTGCATCACAAAATGTCATGGACTCCAAGACACAGAAGTAGTTTCTTCCACCTTCAAAGCAATCCATGAAATCATGAAGGAACCCACACATACAGCTTGCAGTTGGAACCCCACTCTTTCACCAAGAAACTCACAAACCTTTGCTAGTGAATAAAGCTAAGAGTGTGTTCAACTACTCTAAAAACTCACTGTTACATAAACAAGCAGGTTGGAAAGCAAACCTTAACTGCTGCAGAAAAACATTATTAAACTTTTTCAGAGTCAGCAAACCCCCATGACACATTCATGCACAATTACCATCCCAAAGCATGTTGTTCATAACCAGCTAATGCCCACAGGAACAACAGTGCTGTGATAATTGGATCTGTTGACTTCACAAGGAACCCAGAAACTTGGCATAACCATGAACTTTTCACATAGAAAATGAAAGCAGACTGCACATTGCCGCTTCAGGGACAAATACAGAAAATCCAAGACAATAACAGTATGGAAGAAGATAAAATATGAATGGTTAAAAGCAATGTATTTGCAAACAGCCATGAGAAAATATCCAGGTGTTACTAAGCAACTGAAGAATTTGTAAAGGAAAAGAATTACTGGATAATTTCCATAAGCTTGTTAATTTTCTGAAGTGCAGTTATTACATGCATTTCCCAGTCACTAACATGAAACCAAGCATTCACATGATTACAAAAAACTATACTGTACTCATACTTCAGTAATAAATTAAGATACCAACCCATATTATGTTTAAAAAAAGCTGTTCTTGGAAGATCTTAATGCTCCACATTTTCTCTGCCAAAATGCACCATCACACAAAGCAATTAATGAAACAAGCAACATTTGAATGTGAGTGTGACCTTGGCGTGCACAGAAATACAGTAACAGAAATAGAGCCAACTAAAACACAGAAGACGCTATGAAAATATGCTTTTTCAAAGCACCTCAGCTTTAATCCTTCAGTGTTTGCTCTGAGAGATAAAAGCTTTCCCCAGCTGGAACACTGTTAGTGAGTGTCAGGCTTGCTCTGGCCACATGCATTAGCTTTGTGTTTTGTTTTTTTAAATTTGCAGATTATGTCAAGTTACGGATTTGAGAGTGTGTGACAGTAGGAATATAAGAAGGAGAAAAATCCTACCTTTGCATGCCTGTCCTCTGCTAAACGCTAATACAAAGCAATAACTAGAGACTACGGAGCACTTCTATCTGAAGGACTTCAACAAAACTGGTTATCTGTTTATTATACCTAGTCCTAAAAAAATCATTAGCCATAGTAAAAACAGTAATACTAATAAAAAAGCGTAAATTTTCCAGGTGAAACTGGAATGTTCATTTAAAAAGTATGAATTGTCTTACCGAATATTTACTGTTGCACACATCAGCACATCATTTAACATGAAAAGCCGTCTTTCTTTGGTTTTGATAATTTCTCCTTTGTCATTGTAAACCGTCTCAACCATATCATCAGTCCGGATGAGGTATCTGTTTCCACTGCTGAGTAGCTAGATTTTAAAAACAATCAACATTGTATATTATGCAGGGCACATCTGACATCTGGTGCAAAAAAATAGAAGAAAATACAATGGGTTATCGCTTGCCATCCTCATATAAGTGCCCACAGGTGGATTTGCCAAGTGAATTATGCCTCTTTATTAATTTGCTTTTCATTTAGAGAAATAGCAGTTCCTGCTGCCACCAAAATGGCCTGCAGGGATTTTCAGTCTTAATATGGAATGTAATTGCTCTGAGAATCTTTCACACAGATAAAGGTCCCCTAGCAAAAGAACAACAACAAGAAAAATCTCCTACAATTTCTGTGGTTTTCTTCCTTCATTCCACCTTTCATAGCTCATGTAAGTGCTAAATGCGGTTCTAGCTGTCCCAAAATGGGAGGTCAGGTGGAAGGATCAGACTGCCAAAAAGACTGTATGTACAAGAGACACATGGCATGTAAACAGCTCCTGCTGTTGGCCTTCAAGGGCTGAGGATCAGCACTGTGTGCAAGAATGAACTAATCCTTTACAGGTCAAACACCAGCTTTGCTAGTGGCCAAGAGAACAAAATGGTCCATAACTTCCTCATTTCCTATCCACCTTCTTCACCGCTTATTTTGCTCTGCCTGGCATTGTTCTAAAACTGTATGTGTACCCTTTTCCAACAAAAAATACCTTAGAACAACTGTGTTCTGGTTGACAACTATTATCCTGAAAACTACACTTTTGTGCATCACAAAAAAATCCTCCTTGCACTCCTTTAGCATGTCCGCACTACTCCACCCCAGGATGAGTCCAGTGTGTAATCATCTGCAGCTTCACAAAAGCAATACTTGAAGCATTTATGCCCCATCTCATGGGAAAGGAGGAACCATTTATGATGCTGCAAGTACGACAAGCATGTGTATATATCCACAACACACATAACTACTAACAAACTCAAATGAAGAAGACTGTTCTTTCCTTCCTACTGCATGCCTTCTACAGTTCTTTAAAGACATTTCTACTGTACGACTCAAATACATGAATGAAATAGACTGGGAAGCTCCTTAAAACAAGACAGGTCTTGGACACATTCAATAGCACATCTTGAACTGACCTGTAGTTGGAATCAATACAGTATAAGGAACTGGTTCCCTCCTTTACATAGGAGTAATTCCTCAGTTCTGGGGTAAATTAAAAAGTTGCATTTTTCCATGCAAAAAAAATGCGTAAGATTTTCTATCCAGCACTGCCACAGAACACCAATACTACTGCTGCTATTTCAGCATGCCACTCATTCCAGCACACAATGGTTTAAGTAGTGAGTCTCTTCAAGGTCACATGTCAAACCTACCACTAGAATTATCCCATGCTGTTGATATTTACATAAAAATCCACAAGTATCTCTTTGATGTCTGTTTTAGGGATCTCTCAAGGCCCCAAAACTAACTCTTCCATCACACACTCCTACTTTTCTCACCTTGTTCAGATAACGTTCATTCATTGCTTTTGCTATTTGTTTTATTTCACAGCGCTGATCTGCATCCCTTTTCCTTTCATTTAACTTCTCTGCCAGTGTTTCTAGTTCTGTAAGAGCCATCTGTAGAGGTAATCTGTCAGGATGTCCTTTATTAGTGTTCTTCAACATATCCTGACAGGAAATGATAAACAAAAATCAGATTTCA
The DNA here is from genome assembly GCA_002631895.1 of Agapornis roseicollis. Classification (NCBI taxonomy): domain Eukaryota; kingdom Metazoa; phylum Chordata; class Aves; order Psittaciformes; family Psittacidae; genus Agapornis; species Agapornis roseicollis. The sequence continues at coordinate 27,572 of NDXB01017063.1, forward strand.
TTTCAAAATCAAGTTCAAAAGATTATAGGATATACAGTTTACTACAATGTTCTTTACCTGAGTACTACTAACTAATATGACCAATGAACACCTACTGAATATTCAGACAGCACACTGCTTCCTGTACTATCTTAAGAGTTCTTGGAAAAGATACTGAATGGGGTCACATACAGCTCATTTATAGGGCAAAAGTTCAAAGAAAGAACCTGAAAATTACTGTAAAAACTGCAAATGTAAATATAAATGAAAAAGATGCACATAATATTAAACACAACTTGAAAATCAGTATTATAGTGTAATATGTAGGTATCCATAAACAATGACTTAAAACTTTTCTGACATTTACTGTCATAATAATATTGTATTACTTTTATTACTGTTATTATTTCAAACTAACACATTGACAGTATGCTCATCCTCAAGCAGAACAAACTACTTACTTCATGGTGGTCACAACAGCTTCTAAAGTCTTTCATTTTGTACAGATACAGTAGGAACAATTTGAATGATATTTTTTCTCCTTTCCCACAGCACTTAAAAATCTCAGTGTATTCATTACTGCTTCCTACTACAATGAACTCCATCTCTTCCATTACCTCAAAAACTCTCACCATGGCTTCCCACCTGCATGCTCCTCACACAAATACCTCTCTCCCACAGTAATTTCTGGACATGCACCACAAAGCCTTCCCTCCTCTATGGCACCTGCAAAACACAGCTAGCTCACAGCACTCACTGGGATGGACCTGCCATGATCTGGATGAAGTTACAAATGGCCTAAGTTGGTCTGGAGCAGGTCTACACTGGGGAACTGTGCTGTTCCTGCAGCTTAAGTGCCCGCTCAGACAAGACCTGAAGACTCCCTGTCAAACTTCAGTTTTCACGGGAAGGAAACCAAGATGCTGCAGATCAGAAGGAAGCTGTACCGCACTGCAGCAGATCCTCTGAACAAAGCAGCCAGGGAGAGAGTGCACTTTCAGTCTATATCCCACATACATTCTGAACTATCCAAAGCATGAATTACAACCTTTTGTATTTTTGTTAAATGAAAAGTAATGACTCAGAGTCCCTAGTGGTGTTTTTAAGTGTGATTAGATAACAAACTGATATGAACAAATAGCACATTTGAACTACAGTTTTACTGCAAAGTGACTTAGAAGCTAAATCTAACCTATCAAGTAACCAAGCGTAAATCTAGTTTAGTAAGATTTTCCTGCAGTGTATTTAATGCTTGTCTCTGCAATCAGACTATTTATTTATCATTTACCTGCAACAGTAGAATGAACTGTGGAAAGCGCTGGATAGGTTTCATCATTAAACCATACAGTGTAATTCGGTCAGGGCTTGACTCCTGGCACTGCTGCAATGCAAGAAAGCCACACACACTGTTTACTTCCATAAATGTATTTCCATCAGTAACGGAATGAAAGTTATTCTACATCATTTATATGGTGGTACCGTAAATTTACTGTTATTTACTATAAATATTTTATTTTCAAATATTAAATCTTTTTTCAAAATCACTATTAAGATGTGGCATGACATTGGTCTCCTGAAATCAATACAGCTGGGATAAAGCCATACCAGCAATGCAGCATCTATTCATATATTGATACAGCACATTCATGCTTTTTAAATAAGCAAGGCACTGAAATGTCTGCTTAACTTCAACCACAACAAAGGCAATGAACTTGTTCAAGTTTGAAAAATGTGATCTGTTGATTTATTGACTGTAACTTACTATTGCTGTTCTATTTCTTGGGGCTAAAAGACTACAAATCTCTAACAACCTGTGTTTTTAAAAGGAAATCTAAGAAAAACATCATAATCTCAGTGCCATGCAAACAAAAAGAAATTTTCATTTTCTTTATTAAAGGTAACTAAGGAAAAGAACATTGATTTGTGCCTGGAAAGAAAAACATTGGAATCCATTACTTTGGTTATCAGGACTAGTAGATAAAACCAGGCAAATTTCATCTGCTTGTACAGAAAACCCCTGTTTGTGTAAGATGATTCAACATTTAGAAGTATTTTAGCCAGAATGATAGCTGACCCAGAATAAGGAGAGTAATTATTCAAAACCAAAGCACCTCAACCAATATTGAACTGCCATTGTGCTTAAATTACCATTATTGCTAACTATCAAGCTTTGCTGCAATTTGTTTCCATGCTTATTCCCACAAACAGGTTTTTTGCCCAATCAGCAGTAGTGAAGATTCTGGTCTTCAATACTGCTGGGCACACACATAC
>NDXB01017063.1:29978-40401 GCA_002631895.1 Agapornis roseicollis
CCTGGTCACAAAAAAAAAAAAAAAAAAAAAGAAGGTTTAGAAACATCTTCTGTTGTCAGAGTTCAGCTGTCAGTCCCCAACTCTGAGTATCTCCAGTGCCAGCATCGACAAACAGTGACGAAAGGAATAAATGATACCTCTATTACAACAACTGGCTTTTAACAGTGCAAGAGTTATGAAATGAAATGTGCTCATAGAGAGTCTGATCTTCCTGGGACCTAAGGCTTCCAGCATATAACCCTGCATAGTGCTGGCCACACTCCAGAAAGTTGCTGGTTAATTTTAAGATCTGAAGACATACTAAGAATCAGCCCTCCTTCTAGGCAACCTAAGAGCTTCACCATTTAGTTTGCCTAGAGCACCCAATTTCCACGTTTAGTGGATCACTGCAACAGACCTGACAGGGTGACTGCTCTGAGAGGCACAATCCAGGACTCCTGGGGAATGAGACAAGCAGAGATCCCAAGCTCCCAGCAAGGTCACAGGTAGCCTAAAAGGCTTGCACTGGATTTTGTATACTCTCTTTATGACATCAGTCCTAGAGATTCACAGAACTTCTACTGCATGTACCAAGTGCTCTGTGCACATCCTCAGAAGCATTATGTTCACCAGGGTAGCATGTATGCTGCACAGAAATCTTAAATTTCACTCTCAAATTGGAAACATGATTTTCAAAATACCAGGAAATTGTTATGGAACTGAGATCTAGTTACACTACTCTGCACAATACAATAAGGAAATTAGAACTAAAATAAATCACAAGAAGAGGCCTTATATGTTGAACTATTATTTGAAGCTCACCTGATGGCAAAACAGGGATTCCTTCACAAGCAGTCATACAAACACCAATAAACTGATCTGAACAACAACAAAACTACTCTGCACTACAAAATACATCCTAGATCTAACATCATGTTATTCTCTGAAAATGCAGTAGTGGAAGTGAATTCTCTGGGGAATTTTTTGTGCCAGATCCATAAAACACAAAACCAGTCACACAATATGCAATACTTCCTATCAAATTTTCTCCCAACTTATAATTTACACTGTCTTATTTATATCAAATGCCCAGCTGTTTTAAGATTAAACTCACCTTTAAAAAGTCTAAAAAGGCAGGTTTGGTGGCACATGTTTTCTTGAGAATCCCTACCGCTGTACTGAAGTTGTTTACATATTCACTGTATGCATCCAATACCATAGATTTAGAAAACTGAAAAGAGAAAAGGGTAAACCTTAACTATAAATATAAAAGATCCCCAAAAGCATAACTAGACAGAATTCAGACTGTTAAGGACTTGTCTTGCTCACAGTTAAGGGCTTTGCTTGGCTTAGTGCTAGATCTACAGTAATACTGATGATGTTCAAATACTCTTTCTGTAGAAGACAGTTTGGAAATCCAAAGATATAACAGCTGTGAATGATGAAATGTAAATTTACAGGAATACCTTCATCTTGGCTATAACACTATGGCAGAGCCTGAGGACTATGGGCAATCAAAGGGCATCCGCTGAGATTCAAAGCAGCTGCTGGGATCCCCTGATATTCCCATGGCTGCCTATCTTCCAGACTTGGTGAACCAGCAAAGTCCCAAGGTCTTCAATGCCCCATCTTCAGCTGGTAAGGGTTTATCCAGAAAGCAGACAGATTGTGTGGCCTGAAAACAGCAGCATGAAGGGCAAGACTGCTGCCAATTACCTTAGTAATCCCTTTGACCTGCAGAGCTAGTCTCATTAACAATACTTAAACTTGCTCAGTCAAAACAGGACAGGTTTGCTTTAAACAGCAGATCTTTACTAACCACTTCATTTTGACTGAAATGCAGTCGGAGCACTCAGAGACACATATCTCAGCTCTTTTAGAGCAGGCATCAAAAGGTTGTAATTTCCAGCAGCTGGGTGGCCACAAAACAAGGCACTCAAACCAGAAGCCAGGCAACCTTTTCCATCCACACACCAATGATAGGAACAATGTTGTTCTATCAACCAAGGACACTTCTTTTTTCTGTAGTTCAGTTCTTTACTGGATAGACTTCCATTAAGAGTGGGATACTATTTTACAACTACACTTTACCTGTGTCCCAGTCTCAGTTAAACCCCAAGAATTCAGGGCATCACCTAATATGTTTTTTTCTACTCCCAACAAACATACTATGTATGACTACTTACTCTTTAAGAGATGCTAAGCCTCAATCTCACCTTAATTTTGTTGGGTTTCTGAATCTGTCATCCCAAAAACCAAAACTGTTTACTTAAATGTCTGAAACCTTGATCAAAACCGGAAAATTTTGCCCATAATCCTTTCACATCTACCAAGCAAGCTGAAGGCAAGTGCTGGTGTCAGTTTCCTTACCAGTATGGGTCACGCATACTCTGACAGTTGCCACAGGCATTGGAGAACACAGGAATTATGTGGCCAAGTTGCAGTGTTCAAGGCCAGATTGGATGAAGCATTGGGTGACATGGTTTAGTGTGAGGTGTCCCTGCTTATGGCAGGGGGGTTGGAACTAGATGATTTTAAGGTCCCTTCCAACCCTAACTATTCTATGATTCTATGATTCAAGTTAGACAGAAAGATAGGGAGATAGGATAGCAAGCATAAAATAAAAACAGATTATCTGGTTGGATGCATATGCTTACTGAAGCAACAAAGACGTCACCAATCAGTTCCACAGAGTCCCACTCAGATACACGACTCGCCAGCGCAATCTGAAACATGGAATGGCATTGAAGAATTTCCTTAATTCGATAAAAGACCATTTTGAGTTTTCTTTCACTCAGTAATTTTGGCTCCATATCTGAAAGGGGCTTCTCATATTGCTGTGGGGAAAATAACAACAACAAAAAAAGACTTAAATGAAAAAAAAAAACAATTTATGTAGCAGTACACACACACAATGGCTAAATATTTGGCATGAAGCATCTGTAGCAAAACCTATGAAAGTCACACTACAGATTCTTTAAAGATTTGATTATTTTTTCAAATTTCAAAATTACAAAATGAAAAAGATACTAAGGTACCTCCAGGATTCTTTTGAGAGCATCCACATAATTCTTCTCACTGTCAACTACAGAGCCCAAAATATACCGTCTCACAACCTGCAGAAGAAACAAAGTCTTGTCTGAAACTCTAATCAGATAACATGTTCATCAGAGTTGGGAATGCTGATGGTAAAGTTCTCACATTAACAAACCAGAGGAAACACAAAACAATAGAAGAAAACTAGAAGAACTGCAATAAAATACCACTGTACCTCTTCAAAAGTGATTAAATTTACTATTACTCTAAAATTATTTATTTAAAGAACACAACAGTTATTGTACCTGTATCTATAAACTTTGTCAACAGTTGCAATTCCAAGCTCTACTTTTGAAATTTGTCTTTTAATTTTAGATGTATAAATTTAGGCATTAATATAAATAATAATAGGCATAAAAATGAAGTTGGCTACTTCGGTGAACTGCTGCAATAAGAAAGGTAACCAGTTTTCAAAGTCAGTCTTCAAAATTAATATTCTTTTTTTAATATGTTTTAGAAATTTATTGGGAGTAACCTGAAGGACAAAAAAGCAAACATTAACTGCCTTTTGGTAAGGCCATATGAACTGTACCACTAAGAAAGTATCTAAGTCAGCGTTCTTTTCAGGCATTACCATACATAAGTGAAAACTCTGTCTCATCTATATTCATACCTATTGACAAAGTAGTAAGAGCTTCAAGAAATGCTACCATATTTCATATTTACAAACTACAGGCTATTTATCACACCTTCGCCATCTCCTGCTTCTGTAATTCAGCTGAAACACACTTTGTATGCATGCGGAAGTGACATGACAGGAAGGACCAGGGAACCATTCTGGTTTAAAATTTAAACTTCTGTTATTGATTAGATTTCTTGCTGGGTTTAATGATTTGTTTTCACCCAATCCATTTCTTAATCCAGCTCATTCCAGAGCTTTCAAAAGCGAGACTCTGAGAGAGAAGACAGCACAAGGGCAGGATGAAACCACTCCCAACAACTGCAACAACTGCCTCTTTTGCTATTTTCAGCTAGCCTAAATGACCATGAAATTCAAGTCTCAGACTTGCTTCTCTCTGCTCCTCACTCCATGGCTTCCTGCCTTCTCTTGTCACAGCTGCCTTTAATTCTCCATGATTTGCATTCTGAAGTTAAGTGCAGGTTATGAGAGGATTTTCTTTTAAGTATTGACATTTCAAAAGAAGACTTCAAAATTATCTTAGACCTTGCTTAAAAACATATACAGTAAAATTAGTTGGTCTGATCTGTGCTTAAAACGTATTTCATAGTGTTTTATTTATTATATCAGCTGTTCTGGTAAAGGAAACTACTTTTAGTCACAGTTCACTCTTCTGAAAAGAATAAACATCTGTAGAAAGTGAGTTATTATTCAGGCTTCATAATACACAAAATAGATACTTAATAGTGCTTGCAGGTTACTGCAATAGAAAAACAGAACTTACAAGAGGCTTGCACACAAATCTTAAATTTATACTTGCATTTTTGCTTGTAACAGTAGCATACAAACATAAACAACTTATGGTAAGAACTCAGGTCTCAGAAGCAGAGGTATCATGACTGAGACCAACTATGGCCGCAGTATTTGAACAGGCACCAGATTTTAAACAGAAGCTATCGTGCCACCTGCTGTTTAAAACAAGCATATCCGTAAAGTCTGCTTGTTCGTGGCCGAGCAGTCCAGGCTGGAAGGGGCTCCTGGCCTTCACCCTCTCCAACTGGGATGTCCAGGCTTAAGTGGTTTCCACAGTGACTAGAGTTTGAAGTGCAAAACAGCAAAATATACTATTTCTGTAAACTTGGATTTATTAAAGACAAGTAATTTTTTTTTTTTTTTTAATCAGGAGAAACCTTAAAATACAGAGAGAATACAAGATATATTCTACATTTAAATAGAAATCCCACAGCATCTACAGAAATGTCATCTAACTCAAAAACGCTTAAACTCTTTTCTTTTTCATTCAAAACCACCACATTTAGTTTAACTGTTCAGGTAGTGAAACAATATAATTATTAAAATTTTATAATGCAAAACAGCATTTTGCATATCTGGCTGTGTTTAGAACTGATACAACTATATGCACACGTACCAATTTTAAACAAACTACTCAATCCACTCGGATTTTGATGTCCACTTAATTTATGTTAAACATTAATATGTTTGAAGAGCAAGGCACCTAGGAGACATGAATACAGAGCAGAAGGGGAGGAAAAAGAGGCAGAAGACCGTATTTCTAAAAGCCTACTACCTGCTGCTGTGATAATCCTTCAGGCATAGGAGTCATAATTGCTTCTGTATGCATACAGTCCACATCAATAAATAAATTTAGCTCCTCTTCTTCCAGACATGATGATCTATGATCTACAAGGAATCAAACAACCAGAACATCAACTTACATAACATGCAGATTAAACGAAGAAAATAAGAAAAATAAAAAGACCCTATCATCCAAGCATAATAATTACAGTCTTATTTTCACTCACCAAACAAAAGAAATTTCCGAGCACTTCTGTATCACCTGTGAATCACAAATACCACCACTGATAGGCACTCTAATACAGAGCATCTTTCAAAGGTATCCTGAAATCCACTTGGCATGAGAGCCTGTCTTTTGCTTGACCTCTTCTCCCTGTTCACAGCCACAACAGGACTGTCCAGAGTGCATGATAACTACTGCAGCAGTATTTTAACCCTTGTTGTTAAAGAGCCAGCACTTTTGAAATAAATGACCTTTGGAAAGGAATGAAACACACCCACAATATGATCCCGCTTAAAAATTCCACACACCCTCCCATAACTGAACTAATGTAGGTAACCAAATGTATCAAAATGTTGACTTTTATCACAAAGGAGAATAAGGGGTTCTGCACTGCTCCTCATATACTAATTTTATGCAAACAGCAACACCAAAGTGCAGACAGGTGGCAGTATGCAGCCAGCCAAACAAGCAGACAGGAGCAAATGAGGGATAAACAGAAAACAGTATAGAGAAACTGTTTCAGAACAAAAAGGGGAGGGAAGCAGATTTGTGGGCTGGAAGGAATTCGACAAATTTGCCACTAGCTCCCTGCTGATTTAGTAAATGCCTGTGGGTTTAAACCATCCACAGAGACACTGTGTCTGCTACCTAATTTCTAGAAACACAAGGCAGAATGCCAGGTTCACTCTTAACACTGTCCTGCTGAAGCTGATCATTTTCCCCAGTGCAACAGCGAGACACTAAGGATACATTTTTTGATCACTGAAATCTGTGCAACTAACTTTCTATTTTCTGGCTGTGAATTAGGCAAATTCAGAAGCAGTTAGAGGCCATGACAGGGATATAAGGTGTGTCCTGGTCCTTTATAGATAGGATGCAGCTCTATGTTATCTTGCTCACTAAAAACGTCTTTTTCTAGTCTTGTGGTTTTAGCTTCCTAAAATAGTACTCTGAAGTTACAACCATTCAATTAGTTGTACAGAAATGCTAACAGAAATACATACTATCTCTTGGACTTAGCCTAAAGAATAAGTAAGTTTGTATTTAGTTACCACCCCCTACCTCTTGCAAAACTTAACTGTGGACTGCTGCTGCTGAGGCTCATGACAAAAGGATGATGTTTGTTCTTAACTAGGGAAAGAATACAAACACTTTTAGCTTTTTGACTTCAACCCACTTTCTGTTTTCCCAATCCAAACTCAGCTTTCATCAGAAGTCACCAAACAGTGATAAAGCAGAACAGCCTCTTCCCCCTACTTCAACTCCTTAGCACAGAAAATGTTTGTTATTCCTTGACCACAACAGACTTTTTAGACAGTCAGCTGTCACTCCACTAAAAACCATGTCATGACAGCAAACTTTCTTGATGTTCAGGAGCTGGTCAATGGAGGGAACTGGACTTAGTACCTAAACATAATTTCCATACCCCCATATATCAATACCTAGACAGACCCTACGGCACTGTTTTACTGGGATTTTGTTGTTTCTAAGTGGATCCTTTTCTATGGTCCTCAGGTTTCCCAGATCACTCAGATGCTTGCCCCAGACCTAGAACTACTCAAGATGCACTGGCCATAGTGTCATCTGAACTGACCAGTATACCATACTTTTCTGATATGAAGCTGATTTCATGTATCCAGTACTCAGCTCCCAGTACAAAAACCTGCTAGGCTATTCACTTAATGTCTCAGAAATAACCAGAAAGAGTAACAAACACTGTAAATGGCACATACCTTGAGAAATGAAGGATTTTGTTCTAATGAAAGAACGACCCTTTTTCACAGCTGCTTTTGTCTTCTCAAGCCCATCTTTGGTACCTTCTCTAGCAGCTCTCATAAGCTTTTGCATCTGTTAAGGTAAAAAAAAAATACAGTCTACACGTTCAGTCAATAATAGGAATGCGTTTTAGCATGCACACTATGCAAAATACTTTTGATCAAAATACCTTTTAAAAGAACACTGTGAACTATTTTAAGCTATAAATATAGCCCAAAGTCAAAGTAATATATAGCAAGTGCACAGATCTGAGCACCTGTACTTTCCCTTAAAATCAAACCCACAGAAAAGCACTTACTTCATGGTAATGTTGTATGCAAGCCTAAAATAGCAGAAATGCTTAAAAATTTGCACCAAAAAATCTGAACTCAAAATAGTCTCAAATGCTCAGATTTACCTTATATAATAAGCAAATGAACTATGAACAGGTCATTAATGGCCAGAGTTCTTCCCAATCTTCTAATGTCCCACTAACTCTGCAAAACATTTCTGATCTGAAGATAATCCCCTAGACCCAGTTCTATGTTAACTATACTCTTAAACATTGTTTTGAAGAAAACTTTACAACTAATAATTTCATTACTTAAAAAAGCTGATTCTAATTAAGAACTGCATAATCTTATAGTACACTACTACAGTAAAAAGAATTCCTGTTGCTTTGCTAAGAAATGTTCATCAAAGCAACTGCTTGTCACTTTTGCTTTCCCAAAATGCCACGATGTCAAAAAAATCCCCACCACTGTCAGAGCTGTGCTGACATCATCGGTGACATCAGAACACACACAAAGCTGTCATGCTGCAATCAAGCAATTTGTCTGTTTGAGCTGAAGCTTTTAGCAAAACCACAGCCTTTTCATACTGGCTCCATTCAGAATGGAGAGCAAGGAGATTCTGACTCCCACAGTTTGATCCCACATGGCTGGAGGGCCATGGCCAGGCTAACTCTTGGACCTCACCCAGAGCTGTACACCTAGTTCATGCTCTGCAGTAAGGGCACTGGCCAGCAGGGAAGGACAATGATGCCCTATCACATTTTCTAAAACTCTTACCATTAAAAACAAGCATGAGAAAAGGTCCTTGACAAAGTACTTTTAAGACAAACTGCATAATAATAAACCAACACATTTAGAATTAGTTTCATACAAATTATTGCCTGCTTTCTCAAATTATTATTAAAAGAGACAATATTGTCTGTGTCGGAAAAGCAATCAGTTAAATGTAGCTAGTTACAAAAATCAACTACGCTACCTTCAGCTCATGTTTTTGCTTTAGTTGCTGAATCTCTACTGCTCCCACAGTGTTTGCCATCAAATCTTTCATCTTTTTCTCATAATGCTCCTTTAAACGCGTTAGGTCATGTGAAAGCTACAGTGTATAAAAAGACACAATCTTTTCAAAAAGCCTGTAGTGCAAACTTCATGCTAAAGCACTCAAGTATATCATGCACATTGCCCCATCTGCCTACTGACACACAGACAACTAAGGGAGAATTATCATGTAGGGAAGCTCCAACCTGACAAATGGAACATCACTCTTGTGCATCACTGAACTTTCTGAAACCCAGGCAGGTACCTTTCTGCTATGCTGGCAACTATGTAAAGAGAGGAACAAAGTCACTTAGGCTAAGCTAACTGTGTATTAACTATGTTGTGCACATCTCAAACTGTACGGAAGCAATGCATCAGCTTTAACCAGGAGCATCATTTGCTGGAGCACACACTCTAGTGAGCATATTTCTGACTCCTTCAAACAAGTGAATTGGAAGAATTCTTAAAGTTTGAAGAACCTGAGGTTTCTGGTACCTGAAAAGATGGAGACAGACAGTGAGTCAGGTAAGGAGACGCTAACAGGGGAGGATGCACAGTTGTGTAATTTCATATCATATCCTCATTGTATGATCATGGATGTAACCATCTCATACATGAGTACATCCATTTGCAAAATAAGGAAACCGTCATGGAGAAATTCTCTGGAATCCTAATTAATATTTGTTAAAGATTTTGAGAAGGCCAGATATGAGAGGTTAAAATATAACCAGAAAACCAAAAAAATATTTGGTGTACCCTGTAATAGAAGTCCAATGGAAACCCCCTCAACTTGATGTCCACAGAATCATTTGGCAAGAGATGAAAGCATGAGGAAAGAGAAGGCCTACTGAGTTGAAAACAAGTGGACAGGTCCAGCGTTTAGCTCAACTAGGTTGAGTTAGGATGCGATTACTTCCAGCATGAGGATTTTGGCATTATAGCAGTCTAATTAAAACCAGCATCTGGTTCACAGATTAGAAATGCTAGGCACAAAAGCCTTCCCACCCTTAAATAAAAAAATAATAATCAAGAGTCATAACAAAAAAGGTGACTTTAAGGAAAGTCATACCAGGACTCAAAAATCCCACCTATAACCTTCCCATACTTTTCAATGGACACCAGTAATAATAAGCAAGGTGAGGCCCTCATAGGCTCCGAAAGGTTATAGAAGGAGATGGATGTTACAGTATTTTACCAGCAGACCACAAAAGCTGAGAAATAAGAGTTACTGCAAGGAATAGAAGAGAAAAGGTATGAAATGGAGGGGTTTCTGTATGTGCTGAAGTGCCAGCGCAGGGAGGGCTGAAGGATTTGGGGTATTTTCATTTCAGCAGTCCAACAGTTTACATCTCTCCTCACTCTCCATCAAACCCTTTCTCTAGTTTCCCGACTTCTCCACTTCCCAGTAATCCATCTAGGTGCAGCAGCCCCTCTGACTTCTCCATCCACCAAGTCATGTGTTCATAGGCTTCTCACCCCCATCCTCACAAGGCAATCCTCAGAACCTGTTGTCACAGGCTGGAAAAGCCAGCTGCAGGGCAGTACCCCACAGAACACCTCTTTGCTCCACCACTCCTCAGTCTCTTGCTCAGACGTTGTGCCTGCTCCTAGCACCATCACTCTCAACTGACTGCCAACAGTTTCCTGTGACAGATGAAAGTATACTTAACAGTGTTAAAAAACCGCTTTAAATCCCACTTTGTGCACATGTGTAAACACAATCCTATGACTACAGCCAAAGCTGAAGCTACAGCTAACAGGAAAAGATTTAAGAAAAACACACCAAAAAAAAAAAAAAAAAAAAAAAAAAAAAGAAGAGGAGGGAAC